>JAQGBW010000011.1:0-119922 GCA_034698625.1 Julus scanicus | reverse complement strand
ACATTTTGTGCATTGATGTTATGGTCAGGATATTTTGTGAAGGACGTTTTGTCCTGGACATTATGACGGGATCCCATTTGTAAGGGAATATGAATTCAGATTACTGGCTGTATAAGCAGCATTTTAATTAAAATTTTAATTTTTTAAAAAGGTGCATTTTGAAAATCACTCAAGATTCCTAAAAGAAAGTCCTTCCTATATTTCACATGTCATACGCTTATATATACATGATAAGCACTATTTTTTCAGTCTGTTTTGTATAATGTATGTGTTGTCGTGTTTCACTGATTTTAAAACTAATTTTCATAAACAGGAAGTTACACAACATTTTCATGTATTTGGTAGAAAAAAAACACAATCATAGACTTGGATTGCATGTTGTCAAAATTGAGATCTATGCAAATTTTCAGAAGTCTTCAGTTGTTTCATATGCAAAGAAGGTTCTTAATAATAATATTTTCTTTGAATTGACGAGAAAATGATTGACTTTATGATGGAGATGTTCAATTGTCTTTGACACACGTACATTTAAGTTTCAATTTGAGTATAATTGCATCACTGTTTTTCTTGCTTTAGATTACAAACCTGAGATTGGTTGCACCAAACTTAATTTATTTTAATAGATGTTAAAAATCAAGTATTTTCGTTATTACCGCTACTTAAAATGATTAACCTAAACGAAGCTTGATGTAAAGGGTCAATAGTTCTGACACATATTTTTATAAACTTATCGAAATTGTTTTATGGAGTGAGCTATATTTCTGAACAAATACAGACGAAATATGAACACTGCACAAATTAAATTCGTCCTATTGCCTCCAGGCCTATTAAAATATCTTTCCACGACATAAAAAGGATTATTATATAGGGCATTATTAAAAACAATATATAACCTATTATGTGGGTCAGTTGTAAATCGATTGTGTCTCGTATAGAGGGCAATGAGTTCAATATGACCGATCTGATTTTTTAATTTTAATAAGTGCTGTACATCCATGAATTAAAATTTGTGAAGTATTAACAAAAATGCATCTCACAAGACAGGCAGACACTTCCCGGTATTCGTGTACTTTTTGAACATGGACCCTCGTATGATGCCTAAAATGATCGTGTTTAGAGGATTAGCGAATTAATGATAACTCAACTCTTGAGCCAACCCTCATCATTTTTCATTAATAACCTTAAAATGAAATATTGGTGTGGTACATCCTAGTAATAAAAACGTTATGTTCAGTGCACACAAACATAAAATGGTAAAGAGGTATCGTATTCGCTCTGTATATGGTATACTGTCATTTTTTATTCTTCAAAAACCAATTATTTTCTATCAAATCGCAACATAAAATACTTGTAATTAATAGCCGGATTTGGCCTTAAGTTTAAAGCAATTACTTTTTTATGTATGCATTATCGTTAATTCACTTCGAAATGCACTCGAGCCAGAAATGCATGCTCGATTGATGTTTTTTTAGGTTTTAGAATTTTCACCTTTGTACTCCATCTTGACTTGCCCTACCTGTCCAACATTCGCAATTAATATGGCACCATTTCCATTGACATTTTGGTAAGGTGTCTTATGATCAGTCTAGCCTTCGTAATAATGCTATTCTCTGCCTTTGGCCTCATAAACTCATGCATCGTAATAAATTGATTAATAAATGTGCAAATTATGGCGAGACATAGCTTTTTGAAAAAACTGCTGGTTATTAAGCTCTGGTGGACCACACCTGTCCATGAGAGGAAATCTGATTTCCTCTTATATTAAATGAGGTTTTTGATTGAGGGGATATAGTTTAATTGATCGCTTGATAGCTTCCATCTGACACCTTTATTCGTAAACTTTTCCCACATTTCCTTCAATATTCAGTTTAAAAAAAAAATTAAATTATTTTGAAATTGTCGCAAAATTACAGCTTAATAACACCTTGTACCCTAATTAGGTGATATTTTCGCGGAAACCTATATTTTCTGAACTTCGTGTAAGGTTCAGCAAAGTCGTAAAAAATCTGATGTTTTACTAATATTGAAGTTATTTTAAATGTTCTAGATTGCCACCTTGATCCGGAATAAGTAATTGCTTCAGGTAGTTTAGCTACCCTTGAAAATCTGTCAGTTACTGGTAATTAAGGTGGCAATTTTGTTAAAAAGCATTAAAATTCAGTCCATTTTTCTGCCATGCTTAAATCTTTACATTACTTGTGTAAAATCCAATAATGACATTAACGAACAAGTACGCCAGTAGGTTATTAATGTATAGCAACTGCAAATGTAAAGCCAAATAAAATGACAAAATACATGGTACTAGTATGAATTAATATACAGGTTAAAGTTATCAATGTCATTAAGGGTTTATACTTTTATGATCACGGTGCCCATCAATGTTAAGCAACTACAACGAATTACTAAAATGAATAAATTATTCAATGTTTTTTTCTTATTTTGTATACGTAAAGGTATATTGTAATGGTAATTTCAGGAGATATAGCTTTGGTTAATATCCCCTATTTCTTGAATGACAAGTAGATCATATGTCTGAAAGATGGTTATTGCAGTCAGTCATGATGCGTGGAATATATTAAACTGGATAATTATACATGTCTGTAATAATGTGTTTATAAGAGCTGATACTATTATTATCCTGTCAGAAATCTTTTTATGCTTGCTGTAGCAACGAATATCTAATTCAACCATGCATTGCGGTGCCAAAACGTTTTTGCTTCTGTTATAGACAATCGAATTTTAGACTTCATTACGTTGACAGTAAACACGTTCTGAATTTTGCATTTGTTTATAAAATATTTTACATAATTTTATACTGAACGCAGGTAAAATCATGCAGACGATACAGTTAACAGATTTGCACATTTATCTACACAATGGGCATGGATATAATCTCGAATGTGCTTTCTACCAGTAATTGCATGCAGAATTTGTCATGGGGTCAATTCACGCATAATGGTATTGTTTTCGGAATGGATAATCCTAATGTGAATTATGGTTTTCAATTGTTAACGGACACTGTAGAAAATTATCAAGGCAACACAAAGTCAGTCCATAAATTTCCTGATTTACTTAAAGGTCAACGCTATTCTGTTGTAGTAGTAACATTGGAATAAATTACAAATTTGTTCCTTGATCCAATCGATTGTTTATGAATTTATGAGTTTATTATACATCTGATTGATTCAATTTTAATATACATTAACTAGCTGCAGCCAGGGAATTTAAAATTTGTCATTGAGATACCAAAATAAACTCGTGTGACTTAAGTTTTGCTTTTCATAGTAGGTCACATTGTCATTGAATAAGTCACAACAACAAAATCGCAGGTATTTGTTTACCTACCCTTTGAAACAATGCACTGCGGGAAGGTATACCCATGTTTGTTGTTTGGCCCACAATTAACGAAAGTTCAGTCGTTTTTGGTCGTTATGGTGCTAAGCATGACGTATATACAAAATAATGAAAACAGATCACGTACATCTGCGAATGCAATGAACATGTATGGTTACAGGCATTGCAATATGACGAATAAAACATAAATCGCGTGGGAAAAAATAATAAGCAAAAAAAAGCAAAACCGAAATCTTCTAAGCCGAAAATCTTTTGTCGGCTCAATTAACAGACCTAAGTGAAGTATTTGCTCTTTGTTAAAAAGAGTTCATATGATGTATCGAAAGACCTACAATCTAACCTCAATATATATCGAAATGAATGCAACTGACATCAATCGTGGTAGGAATAATTATTAGGCAACATCCAAATGATGGATTCAGGAACATAGTCTTAAAACATGTTCTTGTTTTGTCTAATGATGGCTTTAATTAAAGCCCATTTTTATAAAATGGGATGAATATGGTGGTTGGTGAAGTAAACTATAACAATGTTTTTCAATTTATAACAATGTCTTTGCAATGTATAACAATGTCTCTCATTTTATAAAGGTGTACCCAGAGTTGTCTCAAATTTTGTGACTAAGATTTTGTGAAAAATGAGGATGGTATCTCAAGTAGGTTGATCTCAAGTGTGAATTATATTTCTATAGTCAAATTACTAATGACAACTGACAACGTGGAGAACATCAATCACAATACCAATGTTACTGTTGGCTTACTGCCTTAAACCATCAGTTTTTTAACCTGCATTTTAAGCCTGTTTTCAACTTGCTTGTCCTGTGGAACCTGTGTTACCACCAATTGGATTTAGTTTGATTGCTTTATGGTTTTCACCTTTTTTACGTTTTTTGTTGTTGTGTTTATTCGAATAATTGACCATAACCGAAAAATCGTTTCACATGACCCAAAGACCTGCATGTGTTGACCATTACATTTACTGCTTTGAGCACCGCACACAAATATATATGTACATAACCACGGCTTTGAGGTGGTCAGGATACTTAAGTTGTACTGCATTCAGATACTGAAATGAATTAGTCATGCCCTTACTGATTCGCCATGCTTTGCATTACCAATTTCCATACATTACCAATGTCACGTATATTGCAATCGATATCTTTATATTTTATGTTTTTAGGATTTGTACAAAATATGAATGATGATCACTTTTTTATTCAGTGTCTTAGAATCCAGTATATGTAATGAAAACCTATGATGTTTTGACCTTATAGTTCAACTCATGTCTTCCTTTATTCACGTTTTGTGTTTATTTATTCAATTTGCCATAAAAATTACTTTTTCTGTTAGTCTGACTTTCTTTTATAATGTAGACACGCCTCGTGCAGCAGGTGGTAATCATGGTTCTAGGTATATTTTTCACTATCTTTTTGACAAATTCATCTTCGTTTCATATTTCCGTATAAATCTTATCCGTGGAGTGGTTTCGGAAATATAGGATTACCTGGGATTTATTTTGTACCTCATTTAAATACATTTTGGTCTGATAAGGGAAGAATATAGAGGAGTGTTGAGGCCATTTTAGTTTAAAAGTCATGGCACTTCGTGACCGTGGTCCATCTAGGGCACACATATAAGAGGATCATGTGGTATTTTGTATTCGAATATTATCATAAATTATATTGCAGTTGCTGGAAGGATATGCAGTAACCAAAATAATTCGTCTTTTTCTTTGGCCATTATTTATAGGCCTGCCATCAGATACGTTTCCATGAAGATGCAGGGTGTAATAGTTCATATTTCTGTTTCACCTATAAACATTTTTGCGATTATCCGAAGATTTATGACACATTATTCAGACAGTTGAAATGTGGCATGTTGAGTAAGGGCAAGACCTAAAACCACTTTATCAATTTGCAGTTGCTTTGAATCAACTACTTCTCGCCATAATTTCAACTGGCCATTGAAGATTAACTTTGCTAGTTTCTTAGCCCTTGCATTAATTACTTTTCGTGAATTTCTTCTGGTTACCTGTTCAAAACTTCCATTGCAGAATGTTGTCCACGACCAAAGCCAACAAACTTCACCTTTACACCACGATATGTTGTTATAATAGCTTTTAACGTTGTTCAAATTATATACCCATTTGTGAAGTATGCTCACCTGCCCAATTGTCCAAACCTCTCTTGTATACCTTCATACAATACCATTTAATGGGCATTTAAACATGTTTCAAGGTACATTAACCTGATTCGAATAAAATCCCTACAGGGATATTGCACGAGGTCGAAGTTAAAATTCCTCCCAAGGTTGTTTTCCTATCAAAGATGTCTTATCGTAGTCTGGATTTTTATAGGAAGTAGGTGGATCCACGTTTCAAACAAAAACACATTAAACTGAAGTTTTTTGTGGTATTTTTTTTTCCTCTGAAATTTCACAGTTTTGTGTCCACACCCTTACATGATCAGGTACATGGCTCCAGCAGAGATTCAGACATGTTATAGACAACTTCATCCAATTGCATCTGACAGGTATCGACCCCTCTACAATAAAGTTTGAACGTTTTCTCCAGTTATGGCAGGATGTATTTTTCAAGAATCAATTTATCACCCCCATAATTAACCCATGAGCAAATAAGACGTGGGGCTTCTGAATTCAAGCAAAACCTGTCCGATTTATGTTGTTTTCAAGTTCAAACATTTGTTTTGGCCTGAATTCTATCAATTTTTTTTTCTTCCAGTTGATGGGCAATCGAGCGGATAATTAAAACTTTGTGAACCTATAATCTGTTATTTTTGATGATTTTCAACTCTTGATAGTTCCGAACTCTCCCTCCCACCATTTGACCAACATGCAATTTTTGGTTTTTCAGTAAATTACGACAGAACACAAGGCTATTAATGCCGCCTTCAATTTATCGAAAGAATTCTAGGTCACCGATCAAGCAAATCCCAGGTCAGGTTTAAAATAAGGTCTACTTCCCAATATCTTTATCAATAAATTAGGCTAAAGCTAATATTTGTCCACCTCTGGCTGTTTTACAAATTTGATAATTTATATTTACTTGCTATCGTTAACATTATATCGTAGGCTGACACTATGAGATTTGCGTGGGCATTACATATTTAATGATCATATCCGCAATGAATTCATTACATTTTGGTTTAAGGTAATACCTTGTCATAATTAAACTACAACGTATAAATGGAAATTAAGTATCCTCCTACTCATCATTGTAAAAAAAGAACGTGCTAATCATAATATTTTATAAGTATTATGGTTTTGCTAATGATTGTTATGAGCAATACGTTTAAGAAAATATCTCAATATATAATACGATAAAAGACCGGTTTCTAACAAGTAATTAACTTTTATGATGATTTTGTAATAATTTAGTTTACCTGCACTTATTTTGCTAATAGCTTGTTTCATGCACATGTGAGACAATTGGTTAAACTTGCAAAACATTAAAAAAATGTAGGAAAAATAATAATTTGTGATAAATTCGCATACAAATATCCCTATTTAATCTCGTAAAATTGGCGAAATATAGGAATGGTGTGTCTCAATGCATTACCAGATAGGGAAAGTGCAATTACACGCTGACGTCACTTTCAAATGACTGTTTTGATACATATCTCAATTTGGAAAAAGCTTATCGAAAATCGCTGAACTTACCAAGCGTATAATTAACCGAAAACCGAGAAAAGATGGCCCGATAGCCGAGATTCTTCTACCATTATTCCAACTGCATTGGCGGCTTATGGGATCAGGCTCAACCACTTTTAGTTGAAATGCTAATTTGAACCACTCAATCACTGGCTTTAGCCTTAATTATGAACAGAGCAACGGACGATTTGGTTGTCGGCATTTTTGCTTTTTGCCTATACATATATACAGTGCAGAAATAGTCGTGATGCAACACCACGAAATTAAGCAATGTGTTTGTGTATTAGCAAAACCTTGCTTTTTTGGTTGCACACTGGGGCGGTCTGTGTACCTGAACTTGTTTTAACTAACATAACGAACTGCTGAGAGACAACTTTTAAAATTAGGATTAATTGGCCGCAGTCAGACACTAACCGTTGGGATAACAATACATTGGGGAATGATCATTTGCATAATTATTTAATTATTGCTTAGTAGGGCATTATGCTGAACGATCACCGATGCAAGTCTTTCGAGATAACGTGCCCATGGATTTTCAGAAACATGCAGTCTTTGGTTAGGCCATTCATGTTTTCAATTCACTGATGAAATTCATAAATGAACAACGGTATATAAAGCTATTTATGGGCAGATAAAAATAGGTTATAGCCAGCTTGCCAATCTGTTATTTAACGGAAATGGTGCAAGATAGTTCGAATGTCATTGAACTTGTAGGATGATGGATATATTTTACGGTAAAAGACTAAACTATACATGGTGCATATGCACTTGGGAATTATGCAGCCATGAAATAATTTGCAGAATTTTATGTTGACTTTTATTGCCGCTGACATAAATTTGCATTCAGTTTCTTTAATAATAAAAAAGCGAAAGCATAACGAGGGTTTATGAACCCTCATCTGAAAGTGCTAAAATTGCTTAATGGATTTTGTGCAAAAACCCCTTAAATTTCATTTCAAATCGATATATGATACGTGTTGAAGCATAGTTCTGCTGCTTAGGAATAGTTGTTTTTGCTATCGTTTTTAGTTCAATAGGCCCAGCTTCGATGAAATTTGAACACCAGAACCATGTTGTATTTATTGCTAGTACAGCTATATGTATACTACACTTATGCACCATGCTTCGTTAAGTTTTATCGACCAGTGATATTGAAGAGATTGAAAAAAAAAAGTTTTTACAGGGGAGAATAGTAGATATCATAAGATCCAAAGTGGCTCTAAACTCAATGAAGCATGTTGCAACTTCCATTCCATCGAATAGTTTTACGAGTATGATAGGCTGCATTTGGGAACGCCTTTTATGTGCTGATACACATTTTTGTTTTTAATAGTCTTTAGTGTTATAGTTGACCTGATGAATAAACTAAGCACAAGCCAGTACTCGCGATATTGGAACAAATGCTCAAAATAGCTTGGCTACAAAATAGAAATCCATTCACAGAATCTTGGTTAAAGACGTACATGTTACATCTCTTAGCAAAGTGGTTTATGCATTACGGAGTATCAATGTTTTGTTCTAATAACCTCTTATTTGTTTATAATTGTTCTTATTAAAATGTTCTCATGCATTATGTTTTTCGTGAAATTTTTTCCATAAGTTTGCAGCGCAACCTTATTTTTAACGTTCGCCTGTTTTTCCATTAATGTCGTGTGGCGCTGCATTCAACTGAGCATTTCCTATTTTTTCCCTCAATTTCTTTTTCTTTTCTCATCAAACTCGTATTTATTTGAATGGAATAATGAATAGGCAATTGTCTTTTTTTGTGCTCATATCGGTGGTGCTTCCAGCGCAAAGTATCACCCGAGCATTTAGCTCGTTTGATTTCGTGCTGGTTTTCTTAATTCAAAATGCATTTAATTGCGAATGAAGCATCTCGATGACTGACTTCCGGTTCTTTTGTTTCAATCTCAGCAGATGGTCATCTCCGGAGGAATTAATCATTTGGTGGAAGAGATCCTGGGGGAGTTATACCAACCCTTTGACGGAGTGCGAAGTATTCTGGTGCGCCAGGCGAGGGACATTCTTGTGTGCAACTATTTGGGAAATTTGGAGAAATTTCGGGAGGAATTCCTGCAACCTGCTGCACACCTGTTGAGAAATTTCAAAGCCAAGGAAAGGGTGAGTAAATGAAAATAAAGTTATCTTTCTCATGCTTATGGAACTATTTGCTTATGGGGTTACTGGGTTTGGAACAATGACTCTACACCATGACATCTCCCATCAAGTACTACAGGAATTGAGGAATTGGTCAGTTGCATTTAAACTAATTAGGTACATGCTCGATGTATTTCATGTGGGTCACAATGTTTTTTTTTTCCATTCTAGTATGGGGATTTAAAAAAATATCCGAATTTTAATTTTTAGGACTCTTATACTTTCTTGTAGCTTACACTTTTTTGTATCCACAATCTTTTTGACCTTAGCAACATTCTCCCTTCTTTTCAATCATCTCAACATTTCCTACATACGCTGCTTGACTTGCTTCCGTACCTTGTTAGCACCAGCTGACAAAGGTGTGACTAATCTTCGAATTAAATTGAAAAATCTGTGGAAAATTAGGGCACAATGATGGAAAAATGTCCATCATTTTGTGTCGCCCTTTATGCATGCATGCTATTTTAATATTTAGGAAGTCTTAATGCATTTAAAGTTGAATGTTCCCTTTTAAGGAAGAGATAGATAAACGAATCACCACATGTTACATAAAATACAAAATGTGTAGAAAAAACTTAATTGTGCAGTCTCATATTGGTGTAACTTGCATCATGTATAACAGGACATTTTGTGGATTCTGAATTTTTAGTTAAAGAATGCAAAATTTATAGAACTTACATGGATGCATTAAATTTCCATGAAGTAAGTGACACAACAATATTGCGCAAGTTAGACATTTGCTTACACTGTCTTTGAACTGGTCTGACCACCAGTTTTACAACTATTCGTTTTTTTTACAATTTGGCCATTTTAACGAGTAAACGCTTTTTTCTTCATTAGATTGAAGGTAATTGCCATCACTCTTTCCCTACAATTTATAAATGGTACGGACATCTTAATATGTTTGGCGACTTTTATGGTCAAGGCACCAATTAGGGAGAAATTTGTAATAAATGGTGTTTATTCTGCATTGACCAGGGGTCACTTATGTAGATAGGGGGACTAAATTACGCGAGAACATAAATTCCGTCCAACAGCACAAACAGCTTTAATGGAGTTCACTGGTTGTCAGCAGAATGTTAATAGATGTACAGCTTGTGACGTTCAGGAATTTGCTTAAAAAACCAGGAAGAAACTGGACAACTTTAACGTGATTCCACATTGACAGAATTGGTCTTTCCACAGCATGTGTCCTTTGGGACCATACCTCTGTTAGTTCTAGCCTGTGGCGAGATCTGTCAAACTACATTTGTTGTGGGGGGAAAATCGATGGAAAAAACTGGTAGGTACTTACACGTGCGGTGTAGTGTTCAGAATCATATACTTCATGACAGATGCTTGGTTCATTTATCCACATATGGTATCATTTTTTCCTTGAAAGTTTGTGTGGTGGAATTTGATGATAATTTCAACTAATAACTATATTTAACGTATTTATACAACAGCGATCTGCAAGCACTTACTTCATTGACAACATTCATTCTCCTTCCAATAATTATGTTCCATTTCTAAGCTGTTCCATTTCTAAGCTGTTCCATTTCTAAGCTGTTCCATTTCTACATATTCTATTTTTCAAATTTGGAACACTAGCATGAGGTGGCAACTGCCAAAAACGTCATTACAAATCATCTATAATGCATTGCAATTAAAATAAACCTGAAAATATAAAAATAAGAGACATATTCAAACCGATATCCTTTGTCAACTTCCTCACAAACTTCCTGGACAAAGATCCAATGAAATTTCCATTGACTGTCGCCAAATGTCTTCCATACAATTTTCCTCGCCGCCATCTTTATTTTCTCTGAACGCATGAATGGAAATTCCAGCAACCCCCACGAAGTTTTAATTTTGTTTTATTTTTGCCGAACGTTCTCCCAGTACCACCAATTTCCATTGTTTTTGTGCTTGGTCCGAGTCTTCCTAGCCCAAGGTGGAGCGCCATTGAAGCTTTTCCCATCACGACTGCCTGCTCTAGTATTATGTTCCTTTTCGGAAACATCAGATTAACACCTCGATGGGTAGCCCGCTGACATCGTCAATGTTAGCCGTAACATCGTACTGCACGACTACCACTTTGTGTTGCCATCCATTTTTTACCATCTCCAAAATCCTCATTATCTGGAAATGCGTATGCATTTTCACGCTCTACTTTATGCATAAAAGACACAAGTGAAGCGATGAAGCCGAGGGTCACACCGACATCTTTTTGTTAATTCTTGTTGTCGATGTTTGTTTTTGTTTGCCAAGAAGCTCTGTACCGATGTCAACCACTGCTCGGAGAATGTAGTTGAGAAGTGCAACTTCACAACTTTGGCAGTGACACAAAAATAGACTGTCTCAAAGGCTTGTGTGTCTGTTTTGTTTTTGGGATCTTCTGTCAAAGAGCTTTCTGAATGAAAACAACGCGTTTTTTGTTATTGTCCAAAAATGCTCCAGAACATCCAAAACACGATGGTTTCATTGAAGGAGTGCAAGTATGGCCAAGCTGATACAGACGAAAGTGTGGACAAGGGTTGTGACCATGCATGGATGTTGAATTGACATCCAGAAATCTGGTTCGACAATCAGGAGATGCTTAAACATTAATAATTGTCGTAAAAATATATTTCTGGTTAAGACCACGAATATGTAAGCAATATAACAAGTATTGAAATGATAATTTCCAATGAAAATCAAATTTTTACATATGGTCCATTGAATTTCTGGTTATAAACTGAAGCTATAAACTGCTTGATGTCTACGGATTGCAATATACATTCATTAACTTTTCACGAGCCCACATTTGTTATTAATGCTGCAAAGAAAAGCTTCGTAATTGTTTTTGTTTCTAAAGTAAACAATCTTCATTTTTCAATTGGCTGAATAAACAATGACTATGTTAAAAAATTCAGCTTGTGTAATTAATTTAACTTTATTTATACGACATTTCGGATTGTTTCTTCAGGTAGCACATTTAGTGGTTGTGAAAAAGTCCTGAAGAAGGACTTAGGATGTTATGCAATATTACACTGAATAATTACGTAACATTAGAGTGAATAATAGTATCATACATAATGAACCACAAACTTTTTCCAAAAACAAGTTTTTCTTCAAATTTGACAAGGTTTTCATAATGCCGAACCACGATAAATTGTAAAATTTTCTACAGAAGGAGCTGTCTCGAGGAAATTTTGGTAATATTTTAATCCTGAAATAACATGCAACAACCGACACATCCCATGGCCTGCAAATATGGCTTTTATATCAACCAGGAAATCCTGATTTCTTATTTGCTTTCAAATAAAGTTGAGCCCGCTGAGATACTTCACCAAATAACGTCCCCATGAAGGATTTTCAAAGATTTATCGCTATAGTTTCTCAACCAACCAAGAATGTATGACGTCCCCGCCCTGATTCACTTTGCTTTTTATTCCCTTATTAAGGTGTTCCTCGCGAAATTTAAGCCTTTGTGCATCTCAATAGGCGTAAACACACATGATTTCTTTGAAAATTTGAACAGCAGTAGGCCAACTACGCTGTAATGGCAATCATTTTCTTTTATCATTTGAAAGAGGAAAAAAGACGAGGTTAATCCTTTTAAGCAATAAATAAATACAACTAGTGGAAATGACAAGATAGAAAATAACGATGAACTTTAAAGAATTTTTACGCCTACTACTCTTTGACTCTTTGAACACTTGATATCTCGTTTCAATTATAACTAAATGAAATACTTGTTGTTTTAGAATTTTTATAAACGTGCTGATATTTAACTACGAGTATATTAAGAATTGAAATACTTTTATGAGCGTTAACTACAGTATTTTACGACTATATTATTAAGTTGGCCACCAACCTGTAATTTTAGATTTAGCACCTCAAACCCTAAATGACTATATCTCTTATAGTCTTCGAAAAAGCTGGTATGATTTAGAGCTAAAAGTTTGGATTTTTTATACCTAACTTCAGAAAAGTTGAAACCAATATACCACAAACATGAACTTGATCTTGGTAAGTTTTTTTCTTCCAAGTATAAAAGCGAATTTTTACAATTTTTCTACAGCACTCATATTTGGGTGTTATTTCGTGAGGTTAATTGTTAGGTAATAAAGATGCATCTAATGTTAGTTATTACACACCACGTAGCTAACCACATTGTATTACGTCCTATAAAATCGTAATAAAAAGTCTGCGAAGAATTCATTGATTCCGCTTTTAAAGGATTTCATAATGGGCGATGCATCTAGCAATTTTTTACAAAGAGATTCTAATCTGGATATTATATCCATCGTAATGAATAGTTTTCACTTAGTCATTGCCTTTATGCTTGAACGCCTTAGTGCTTACATTAACTTAGCATCTGAATACCACTTATTCCGTGTGCTTTTCTATCACGTTTCCTGATGTCTTGTTTTCTTAACACAAATCTACTTTGAACGCCACCTATAGGTCCAATTAACGCTATATTCTGTACACATTTTCATGATTTTATATACTAGGTTGCTTCTGTAAGTTGAGAAGTTGCTCTAGAAATATCTTTTAATTGCAACAAATTGGGTTTTCCTGGAATATATTTTTAGGGTGTTAGGAGATATAATGTGTATTGCAGTACATAGCAAACAATTACAGTATAATCCATATAAGTTTGTTCTTGACCACTTTGTTGTTCTGTATGCATGTAGTTTTTCTTATTATTTTGGTTTTTCACTTTGTTAAATGGATCTTTGAAACGCAATTTCAAGGCGGGGTACTTGGTGGTGATTTCGTAAATAGGTTGTATTTTACGTCTATTGTATTACAGGTCTGTAATTGCAACTATCTTTTATGCAAAGCGAGTTGTTTTTTTGCTTTATTTTCATTCTTTCCGCATCTGGAATCACTCTTTTGGGATTCTTATTTTTTTCCACTTTAATTTGCAATATTCAGGACTATAGTAAACATGAAGGTCTTTTTTATTATTATTCCATCTCTTCATGGTACCTACAAATCTTTTGGCTCGGGAACGTAGCCCTATGGGCAATATGCTTTGTTTACGAAACGCAAAACAATGAAATTGTCTTGAAAACGAAAGCAGCTTTTTATACCAAAACATTAATACTTTATGACTTTGAATTCAAAGAAATGTCAAGATTCTTTCTTATTTTATTCCAGGAAATGCTCTTGCTATGTTTTGCTTCCAGTGGCTTAGAACTAAGTAAAACACGAACTAGCAAAAAAGATGTAAATAAAAATAATACTGTCAAGTTTTCAGAAATGTATTTTTATTAAGTCAAAAGGAATTTTAAGAAGCTTTTACTTATTTGCAAAGCTGTTTCTTCATAAGAAAGATAAAATTGTAGAGTAAAACGCATTTTTTCAATGGTAATGGTTCCAATTATCTTCTCCAATGCAGATAGACAAATTAGGTTCTTACAATATATATTTTCCTTAGAATATTTTAAGTTATATCTAAATTTAGAAAGCTAAAAGCGATTTTGGCGATTTTCTGGTAAATATATGGTGTCATTGCGATCTGACACGCTTACAATGGCAAGATCGCAGATTCATCGGTTTTTGAAATATAAATGTAGTGAAAACAATGGATGCAATTTTAGCATTGTCTCCATGAACAAAAAAGCAGGTTTCAGGAAGTGCATTAATCCTTGTTTTCACATCTCATTTTCATGCAAGTTTGTATGAAATCTACATATACAAGCATTCATATGTACATGCGTATTTATGTTAATAATTGCGTGTACATACGGTGATGACTAAGGCAGTGATGACATAATTTACGAGGATTTCTGAAGATTTCAATGCTGATCCATTGTGGTTTGACATTTGAATAGAATTGGAATAATTACAAATTTGAGAGCAAGCTCTCTGCTGATAACAGCATTTATTTGCATGTAGACAAGATGACCAAAACTAAATTGATTCATGACCTTTTTTGCGCATGCCCAGGTGAACATTTATGACATAAGCAGATGTTCTGATTGGTCACAGGGGGAGGTGAAACGGAGACACCAGAAGTTATTACGAATCGAAATAAAAACAACATGATGCTTTTCCATACATTTTTTGCATTTACGTTTAATATAAAGTGCATATATCGTGGTTTAATTATGTTTAAAATTTCTATTATGTCCTTATTGACATTGTTCTCTGATAAAAAAAAAAGAAAAACTGCGATGTAATATGCTCCAAAACAAGTTACAAGCCAATTATATAGTATAACATTTTGGATTTCTAAATTATTTTGTGCTATTTATTTCCAATAGCTGTACTAGAAGCAGTGCATGTTCTGTAGTGCATAGATATTAACAAGATTTTCTCACAAAAAAAAGAAAGCAAATTTTGTTGTAATTTTTTCTATTGCAAGTTGGTTTAGACGTTCTGTTGGAAAACACTAATCACAGGTATAAGATCAGTCTGTATAATATATACACATCTTAATAACTCTGTTGTATTATACATACAGAAGTATAAGTTGATTTTAGATTATCAAGGGTGTTACTTACGAGGTTTCGTGTAAGCTATCTTGAATAATTTCTTTTCCCCCCATTGCATGCTGTTCTTACTTGTACAATTAGTATTTTAACAGTTTAAAATGCGGTTTTTGAAAAAAATTAGAAAGAACAGCATGTGTTTTGATACAGTGATGTGTAAAATAATAAATTTATGGCCTGCATATATGTGCATGCATTTTATTTATTATATTTTATAACTTTACAGTTTTTCATACCTTAGACACAAAAAATTGATTTCATTTTTTTCTCTATGTTGATAAATTATGTATCAAAGATGGTTTTAAGCCGTACAACTTTGTCGATAGTTTTTAACGCAAGTTAATCTAGGTGTATTTCAACCACGATTTCGTGTAAAAAATAATAGGGGAATTAAAATAAAATGGCTAAGGGATGTTGACTCTTGTTGTTAAGCAGGCCTTGACAAGGCTAGCCCCTAAATGCAAAAATAATAAATTGGCATTACCTCGTTGGATGTTGTTTAATGTTATAAGATGGGAACCTCCTATTCCTTCGTACTAATTACATCCCTATAGCGAACTTTTGCCGAACATTAACAATACCTAATTGCTGCTTCAAACCTATATACGATCAACACAATATGAGTGGACTAGACGTATTTGAAGCCTTAAGGGGAGAATTATTATTGTTATTAACTGATTCAGTTCATATTTCTAGCGGCCTACATTTCGCAATAAAACTGTCTGGTTTTCTATTATTAAGAGGAGCACCATGATGAGATATGGACTGCTCTAGTAATCGCCAATATCAAACTTATTTTATTTAGGACCATCTTTGAACATCTATCAGGAATGTTAAACGGTTACAAGTTTACGTCCCTTGAGCGATTTCGGGAGTTTAAGGTCTACCTTAATTACCAATCATTAATTAGATCATCCTTTTAAAAGCATCAGTGATGAATGCATCATGACGAGGAACTTTGGCCTTATATATCACTGTCTAAATTATGCAGGAATGACCCCATGTAGAGCATTGACAAGGTTTTATAAGACGTAGTTAGCGGGAATGAATGGTCGCCATTTTGTCTCTGATACTCTACTTAGGTGCATATAACGGGGGTTTAATGAACCTCAGTGTAACCGCTTTTATAAGCTTTTTGCATGTTGTCGTGATTTATTATGGAACAAAGGTCCGACAGAGGGTGCCTCTTTTACGTTGCACAGGAGTTAACAGAAGGGATTAGCTGTTGTTGATTTTGGAAATGTTCGAATGTGGCCTTGCAAGCCACCCTGGCACACCCTTTCATGCACCCTGTAGACATTAACAGATTTTCGACTTTGGTGTGCTGCAAATAGTACCATTTTATGTTACGATGATACTAAAGTGTATTAAGATAATCATCAGGGATCTGAGATTAGCAGTTGTTATGATGGATACAGGATATAGTACAATCCTTTAATTAGAAAGATCAAAGTGTTCTAAAAGTTAAAAATAAAATCCTTCTGTTGCTTATCATATGCCTGTTGAAAGAGTTAATGAAACAGTTCCATCAGAGTTTTTCCGTTATTCTTGGGTTGGTAAATCTCAGCTCGTTTACCTTTATTGAGTATGCGAACTAATACAGTTATAAAGTAACATTCTGTTCTTAATTCATAGTAATAAGATTTCATTTTTTTTATATATACTATACATAAGTAAAGTAGATGCATTGGATAAATTTCACTAAATTACATACACTTCGAATGTATTCTTAACGGGTTTCTTTTGTCATGTATGAAACAAAAGTTTAAAGAATTTGAAATTCCTCTAATGATCCATGTTCTTTATAATATGCACAAGTTTCACACTTTATTTTTGTTTTTTACTAGTTTTGTTCGCACTAGCAGAAGCAAAGCTAATCTTTGGATTAAAGTTATAGTTCAATACAAAGTTTTCACGACATAAACTCAACAAACTCTGAGTATTTGACGTATCAGTTTCTTTCCGTTCTTACAATCTGTGTTGAGGTTTATTGATTTACTATCGTAAATTTTTCAAAAGGGATTTTTTCCAAAAAGCGAATCCGCTTGAAATTGGAAAAAAATTGCTTTCCGAAGTGAGTGTAATGAGTGCAATTTATTTGAAGTTACCTATAAGCTACATGTACCATGTTCGAGATTCTATAAGGTAGTCAAAACAGTGAACCGGTCTCTTCTCTTTTGTTGATTAAAGCGTTTTTAAACTCGTTTGAGACTGCCTACTCGTGGCATTCGTCAAGTGTTTGTGCTAAGTGCAACAACTACCTGCAACTATGGCATGCTCACCGATTTTATTTTTTGTTTGAAAAACCTGGTTTTTTGTGTCCGGTTCAGTAATTACAACAAACGCAGGCGGGAGTATGCGTCATTGGCAAGAATTAACTCAAAACGTGTAGGACTACCACACACACAAACAAACATACGCTCAATTTCTAGCCTAATTTGGATATATGCAAATCAATGACTTTTATCCCAAAATGTGAAATTGCATAGGGACTCAACTGGGAAATCGGATTTTATACTTTAAAACGTTTTTGGTTGCTTTCATGTTCATTTGCATGGAATCGACGTCTGCAATTCTGGAAATAAGGTAGGGCAGTGTAATGCTTTCGTAAAATTTGATTTATTTCTTTAAAAAATTGAAAAAAATGGTTATAGTAGCAAAATTACTAGTTGTATCAGGTCTTTGTTAACTTTAACAAATTCATAAAGAGGTTAAAGTAGATTTTAATGAATGATAATCATGCAAAATCTTCGGAAACGAGTTTTTAAATCTTGAAATTTATGATCTTACTGTTAGCTAGTTGAATCTTAACACCTCGAAAAAGTATCTTAAAAGTGTGTTTTAATGGGTGTTTTTCTTTAATTTTCAAGGAAATGTTTATAATGTAAAGTAAACATTTTGAATTAGTACAAATAGGGCGTTTTTGAGCAAATTATAAAGTGTTATATGTTTTATTTAAAGTTAAAAGCTTAAACTGTGAGAGCATATTTTCTAAACGCACACTTATAACATTGCCAAAATTTATTTTGTTAGGTACTTTCAAAAATAATTAGACAACATGTTAAAATAGTTTTTAAAAATTAATATTGATTCACACAATGTTTAAGGTATTCATTATGATTAAAAGAAAACCCCACTCTATTTATAATTAATTTCCAGTTTGTTAAGACACGGCAGGTCGTCCAAGTCCAAATTAATTAGCACATTTTAAGCAAAAACATTGTTGAATGTTGTCAAATTTTTCAAAATTTATTTCACCCATCACTTAATATAAGGGATAATTTACGGCTATTTCTAATGGTGCTTTTAATTTTAATACTTCTTCTATTTTAATTGTTCATATTAAGTTTATTACAGTGGATTATCTTTTGTATGTTGTATGCGTGACTTCCTGGTCATAGTATATTAGAGAATTTCCTCGCATCTGTTAATGTGTTAGTTATTAGATCCGCAAAACTATCGCAGTTTGGCATTCTCTGATTATACACGACACTATAGAAAACGTTTAATTTTTTGTCCTAAATGCTATAGCACGTACAGGTACAGTATCCACATCTAAATGAGGAAATATAGCCAAAGTATAGGCGCGCAGTATAGGCCATTCGCATGCATTGGTGAACAAGAAAAAAACAAACACGGGGTTATGTTTACATTACAATAGAACCCAATACCTGTGAAAGCATTAATAATGCATGTAAAACTCACGTTATACAATGCTACGATTGGCAGTTTTACAATAAAAGCAATGTACTACGTTATTATCCAAATAAACCCAACAACAGCTAATGTTGTTAGTTCACTGCAAAATAAGGATGTCCAGTTTGAATTGTTCGGGAAATAGTTTGCCAAATTACTGTACATTCAGCTCGCATTATCGGAATTATTGGGTCGTTTTTAATGGTTTAGTTTATTGGATGATTAAATGCATGTTGTTACAGAGCGTGACGATGAATTACACACGTTTCGACATTGAGGAAGGGTTTTTCAAGGATTTAGTGCGAAACCTAAACTGTGTTGTGGGATTTTATGACCAATGCGTGTAAAACTCAAAGTTTTTTTCAAAACTATCTGATTATATATTTTTTTAAATTAAGCTGTAATATTTGCATTATTTTTAATATGGTAGCTTCGAAGATATGTTTTGATAGTGTAGCATAGTAGCCAAGCTTTTGACTAAAACTATAGCCAATAGTAGTTTTCAATATTTTTAAAGTTTTGATCTTGGAATTTGTATCAGTTACCTACATCCATATAACCAAAAACCAGTAAAATTGGGATAGGTGAGGGATCTTTAAAAGATACGTATTGAAAAAAGTTGTTAGAAACAGAATATTTCAACTCCTTGAGGCTTAGCTCAGAAGCCAAAGTGATAATATTTGTCATTGGTTTATATATTTTTTATATTAGCTTTGTTTTTTATTTACTTTTTACAACTTAAGAGGTTATACATTTAGAAAAGTGCAATTACTAACTAGGCCATTACAAATAAAATGAAAATATATATTATCTGTAAAAGATTTGATGTGAATTTGGCATATTTTTTGTTAGTGTCTCTTCCCTTTGTTGCCGAAAAATAATTATGATTGAAATTTGTGGTTGTGAGGACAGCAGCTGTCAGCTGGATAGTTCAATTGCAGCATTATTTAGATTATTTTCACACCTGCAGTGATATTACACGCTAAACTGACTTTAAAAACTAGCCAATTTAAATCTGAATTTCGTAAATTAATCTTAGAAAACCGCAATGAAAATGTACGTGTTAGTTTGCGATTTGCATAATAATTTTTAAAAGTCGAAATTCATGTCAGTGGATTTTTTGTGAATTTTTTTTTTTTGAATTTATTAACACTTTGTATGTGTAATTTTTTTTTCTTACTGAAAAAAAAAATATATATATAACCCTTGGACATGTTTAGCACAAAATTGCATTACGGAAACATTATAGAAACATTGTTTAAAATTTTTTTTAAATTTTCAGGAAGATTACAAGTGTTGTTGCCCATGGCTTTAACCACCATCTTTGCCCAAAGACACGCGGTCAGGCGATTTGTGATGTTTCACATCTGCAGCAATAATTAATTTCTATCTTTTAATTCCATAATTACGATACGTTGTTAATTTTTCTGTTGTAATTATAGAGTACTCGCACATTCAGTGCATTTACCTGAAGTAAAAACAATAATTAATACTTTTAGACCTGTAATTAATGCATTTCGTGCCATTTTGATCACCTCGTTGATTAAGATGTAAAAGTCAAATCGCCACCTCTGAAATTTAACAGGTGGTTTATAATTTCCTGTGATTTATTGCCAGCTTATTCACGGAACTATTTAGATGAAATAGTGCATGAACTTTCTGAAATGTTAGGCATTTTTGTCATAATTATCGTTTCAATCTGGTGCCCTTAAAGATCGCAGTTTACACAAGACCTAGTAGTTATTCATAACTAATTATGGCTTAGAGCTTATTAATGGGTTTCCACGATCAGCATCTTTATATAAATTAATTTTTATGTAAAATAAAGCCACATTTTAGACGTCAGGTATGATTGATTTTTATGCGGTTTAAATTTTAAATTAATATTCCATACTTTGTACATGGTTCGTGTCGATGCATACTGAGATAAGCAAAAAAAAAAAATATCATGCATTTATATCGTGATAATCTTTGCGGCATCGAAGGTGTTACAATTATCGAGTTTGTACGATATGTGTCTACTGACCGCCATCTTGTTCCACAATAACTTGCACACCGACCAATTATGTTGCCAAATAATGAAAACAACAAAAAGAGGTGATTGAACCCTTCTTCTGAAATCTTAACGTAATTGCTCGTCGATGCTCGCCAATTACCCTCTTCAGTTTTCCCCAAATTATTTTACGGCAAAAATCCTGCTCACGGCACATATTTTCGTCTTCTTATCGCATGATTTATCATGGATACTATTGAATTGTTTGGTGATATCATTGCTATTCTTGAGACTCATCCCTCGAGATATGCAAATCGATGGCCCACCCAAGTGGAAATTAATTTGATCCAATCGATTTGGACAAAAAAAAAGTTTTCCGCCCTTCGCACCAGGGGACGAAGCATCCGATGGGCAAATCGATATCAGATTTGTTATTTGTAATATATACCATCCTCAATCCATTGGATGGAAGCCCTAATCGATTTGCTTGTGGGTGTTTTATACATGTCCCGCTGGGAGTCACATCCAATGCGAAGGCGAGGACCCCTGGTGGGAGACATTATTTAAATTCGATTTATTATTGTCTCTTTGTTGTGCTGCATGGGATAAAAACACAACAATGTTGTTTACCTTTCCAAATGGTAAATTCATCGTCCCGTGATGAATTGGGACATGATTGGTTCGTAGGCAGATTTTTCAAGTTGCCTATAGTTCGTATGTGTCAAAAGTGAATTTCATGAGGCAAGTATGTATATGTTGCCAAGGAATATCAGAAATTCACGATATTTTTACGGAAATTCATCACTGTTATTCTATAGTATTTCAAGGTCTCTATCATCCCCATGATGGTCAATGGCGTTTGCTTCCTGCATCAATGTTTTTTCTCCCCCTCGTCCACATTTATTTTTTTAAAATTCGTTGCCAATAGCCATTACCTATAATTTGTTCTATGCTAAAATTAGTGTTTAATCAGACCTTCATCCGCGGTTTTTATTCGATTTTTTTTGGTCTTGGTGCAGTCGGTATAACGAATCCCTACAGCGATTCTTAGCCTATTTTTTATTTTAATTGACTGAAGAGTTTGGTTTTACGTTTTAGCTATGGAATTTAAGTACTTCTTTGTGACCAAGTTTGGCGATGAGGGTTATTTGGTACACAGCTTAGGCCTAATATCAGTTTATTTTATTACACGTTTAGCCCCATTTTTAAATCCAATAACAAACGGAAAGTATAAGTTATCGATAATAAGAAAATCAGTGACAGGAAAAAGTTCATTTTGATTTAATCTGAGATTAAATCAGGTTGCATTTAACAGGAGTAACTGAGTGTTATTCCTATAATTCCTATAATTGTCCATTACATTAACCGAAGGTTGGTACGACCGGTTAATAATAATTACATTTTATCATTTATGATTTCTATTAGTACTTTCACCAATCGCTTTTAATTTAGTACGAATTGCTCATGTTAATTTCCTGATTGACAGCGTTCTTTGTAACCACATTCCGAAAAATTTTAATTGGTAAAATCGAGATCAATTCACGCTATCAAAAATAGGTAGGCCTATATATATATATTACATACACTTTAAATTAGACGTAATGGATGTCTTCAAAAATACCTCTCCATGCTATACCTAATATATTATAATAAAAAAATCCAAATAAAAACGTGTTTTTTAGGCTTACCTCTTTCAAATTGCTGATACATGTAAATTACTGAAATTGCATAGTAAATGATTGTGCACAATTTATGCCATATAGTTATTGCACGACCCAAATTATAAAATTATTTAACAAGTATCCGATAACAAATCCTATGTATAACAAATCATAGGCAATGGGGAAAAAATGGAAACAATTTACTCAAATTTCAATTTTTTTTACTGATGTGGTGCCTGAAATTTTTGAAAAATTTTTCTTTATGTTTTAATAGTACGAAATTTACCGAATTCGCTTCGCTCGTTTTTTCATGCAAATTTGACCTGGTGTGTCCAATTTAATGGAAGCCCTTAAAATTCGTTGTGAATTAAAACTAACAACGAGGCTAATAGGCCAATTTTTTTTATTTCACGTTTACTTTGTGTATTTTTATTTCATTGCTTGGCATAGATTTGCGAATAAATATTAAATAGTGTCGCTTTAAAGACATGCAAAGACACAAACTAAATCTATAATATTGGATATTAATAGATGACTATACTTCAGGTCGAACAATTGCACAAGATTATCTAAACATACTCTCTCATCTACTCATAGTTTAGTCTTCCATTAGTACTAACCCAAATACCTTGTTTTGGTTGTACTCATTATACTGTACATTGGTGGGATAATGTATTGAGATACAGAGGCATATCTTCTTGTGTCCATTGAAAAATTGTCATGGGATCAGATACGGTACAACAAAAACATGTTTTGACGTAAATTTTCCATTATAGTATAGTACATAAATTCATCATTCACATCTGAGGATGTATTCTATAGGATATGACCAGTAAATGGAAGAAGGAAGTGCTTCGACTTCCTATAGAATTTACTATGCATATTGATTGTAAATTTCCATAGGAGTTTTATCGTTGCTTTATTCAATTATAGTCGTAGATTATTTTCCTGCCAGGTCAAGTTATTTGCAGGTCAAGTTTAACTTTGGTAAGATAAAAAGTCCTTTGTGTACGTCGGTACGTGTTTTTTTGAGTGGACACTAAATTATAAACGGACTAGTTTGCATTGAACCAAATGCATAATTAGTTAATTTACATTCAATATAAATTGCTCATTTTTCTCCTTATTATACACTCAATAGAATCCCGACTTTTGATGTATCTTGCGTCTACATGCACTATAGAAACAACTTTTATTTCCGCCATTCTTTTAAATTTTCCTTCCATCTACTCCATAAACCAAAAATTCATGACATCGGCACTAATAGGGCTAATCAGTAAAAATAGGGTAAAAAAAATCTGCAAGTTTACTATACCTGTATGTTATGTGGATCTATTGACCTAAATTGTTTGCTCATCTCAATTAATGGAGGAAAAAGCATTGTTTAACTTACTAAAATAAAATGAGTGTGCATTTTGTGTCGGAAAAAACGATTAGCGTGTATAAATTGAATGTTAATGGGAAGACCATATTGAATAAAAATAGGTAAATTAATTGTATCCTGAAGATTATAATCACCTCTCTTAAAAATCAAATTTTTGCAAAGTGGCAACGAAAAATTCTATAAACTGCAATTACCTAAATTTCGAGGATGACGAGATTTTTGTAGACAAACTTTGAAATTACTTAACCTCGTCCGACACATAGTTAAACAAAAAGATGATCACAATGTGAATCCCCATTGAACATATCTATTGTCTCTACAGTAACAATGGAGATATTCTTTTAAACCAGTTATAATCGCTAATTATTTATCATAGTCGTCAATGATATTGCCAAATTCCTACAGTAACATTTTTAGTGATGAGGAGATTTTTGTACAAGTTCCAAAACTGAATGAAAATTCGAGTCCGTTGAACTTAACTATAGTAGTTCTAGAAGGAGCTTTTCTGAAAAATGAAATTATTTACCGGATAAATTAGATTGTACCCTAATACATTGACTAGGAATGTTTACCTGGTGACCTAATGTTACCAGCCTTTAGCTCTTTTGATGACCAATCAAACACCTGATGCACAGACGGATTGACCTACCCCTGGCTATGTATCATGTAAATGGAGTTTAGGGTACACGTTTCTCCTAGGGGCTGCACAATTAGTGCAGAGTAGCAATTTAAGAAAAAAAAAAAAAAGCATTTTAAAACTTGTGTGCCAATTAATATAAACAGAAGCCTCTAGTCCGTTGATATCGCATGTAAATTGTACGTATTATCACCTATTATTAACACTTGCAGCTGCAGATTTGCCCTCAAATTCCCAGTTTGTATGACAGATTACCTTAAGCTGAATTGTTAAATGCATTTTGTTTTTTATTTCAGAAAATAAGTCATTATAACAATTGCTAAAGTCTTTTCGGGCAATTTCGCTCACCTTGATCTTGAAAAAAGTTAAGTGAATGAAGGAAAAAAAAAATAAGCACAGATATAAGGAAGATTTTTGGTTATAAATATTGCGTTTAAGACCTCCAACGATTTGTGACAAATGTACTGAAATTATCAGTCTTAATACTGCCATTTAGGGTATCATTTGCTATCAATTACATCAGCTCGTTATTTTTTTTTATTTCGACTCGTTAGAACTGGTCTGCCAGTTTGAAATAAGTACATATAATAAAACCAGTTAAAAGTGATTATTTTATTTTTTAATACTTAAGATATTTTTCCAATATTACATTGAGATAGTACGTGTTAGGTTTGATATGCAACTTACCTTGAACCATTACAGACAATGTTTTTTATGGGTTTTAAATATTCATAAGATGATAATTATGATAAATTTTGAATTTTTAAAGCTTATCATTACATTTTTATGAACCTTTTGATGTTTTAATGAACTACTGGTACTGTGTGTGTGTGTGTTTACATACTCATATCATGTAATATTTTCTGCTTGAGCGTTTTGAATACATCTTGTTTTGTGGTTTAGGTTAGAAGAATGGCTTTAGGTTGTACATGGTCTGCATAGAATTTAGTGGATCAATTAAAGTTGATTAATTGACAATAATTTCTCGGAGGCCAGGCCCCATTTCCACGCTTATCATTACTGTGATAGGTTGCTTCCCATTAAGTTATTTTACGAGTAAATTGCACATTGTAAAATCATCCAGATCAACATCGTAAATATGCAAAAAAATAATCGCCGTATGAAGCTAAATACTTCAAATAGTTTGCGGGAATATTGTCAGTTTTATAGATCTTTGGTATTCAACCATACATAGACCATAACGAAACGTTTTCTCTCGTATTAATCGATGTGAACGATATAAGGATGTGAAAAATATATAATTGGACTCCACTTTTTTTTTCTCGAGTGATTGAGTGCTATTGGAGTTTAAAACAATTGACAGGGCGATGATTTTTTGGTCTTACTGAACTATTTCTTACGCGTGATTGCACCACTTAATCCCTGTTTAAAACTAATTGGCGGTTAAAATAGGTCAATGAGATCTCGTTGCACCATTGCGAATACCTAACCACGCACAGGAGGAATTTTCTTTTTTTTTTTTTTTAAAAAAAGATTTATTAGGGTCTCATGTCATAACAAATAAGGGAATCAATTTCTGAAAAAAATTAAAAAATTTAAGAAATGAACGTCTGCTATTGTTATTTCCTGACATATTCTGACATAACGTAATATTTCTGACAGAATAATATCTTGATAACACTATTAAAAGTTGTATTTTATTTTGAGAATTTTTGGAAGGAAATATCGTGTATATTTGAACAAATTGTCTTGACATTCAACTAGATTTGCAATAGCAACCAAGTAAAATCTTTCCCCCGATATTTTTGTTACATACTAGTAGAAACTAAGCCATGTATTGTTTTTAAAACAAATCATGCATAACTAATGTAGGTTTCTGTGTAGACACATAATTTGCATTTCTAGATTAAATTACTGGTTTAATATTCAGATCACCATCCCCTGTCATCTCGTCGACTGGTTTGCTAATTAATTTACCATACTTTGGCAACAATAGTGTGATGCCTTGACGCCAAAGGCTGTATCCGTTAATTAATAATGCGTCATTAAATCAATGTTCTTTAATTAGACAAAGGAAAAAAACCCGATGAGGTTGGGAGGGATCCAGTAAATTTGTTTTCATGTATTTAGGGCGATGCCTCTTTGAGACTTGCCTAATTAGCATAAGCATGTTGGGTATTGTTTTATGTAATTAATTTAGGAAAGAAACATAGTCTTGATATGTATCGCATCTGCCGGAGTCGATGAATCTTGACTTGGTTGCTTCTACATGAGGGATTTCTGAAAATTTAGTTATACTAGTTTTCAAGTTTCCGAATAATAAAAAACTATGATGGGAGCAAGAGAGTACCTAATGTTCAGAATGTTTCACATTGGTTCGTTCGTTCGCTTTTTAAGTGTTAAACGTGTGGATTCCGAAAATGTTTCCGTGTTATGAAAAATGACTATTTGGTGTTGTCGAAAGTTCACTGAATGGATTTAATGGCGCGGCATGGTACACATGTAGTGCATTGGCATGAGTGTGTTGCATCGAAAATTAAACCATGTAAGTGCAGGTCAACCACAAAAGTTCGTGACTGATCAGTAAACTTGTTGTTGAGCATAATGTAATCATCAAAGTAAAGTAAGGAACACATCACGATTCATCCATCTATCCATCCATCGGGTAATCAATTAGCTAACATCCGTTTTACAAACGATTTGAATATTCAAACGTTTGATGACTGCATGTCTGTGCATAGCAATTCAAACCCAAATTTCCATGAGTCACATTTCCATCATTGATTTTCTTCTACAACATAAGTGGAACACAAATGGAATAATGCTACAGGAAACTGAATTTTGATATAATAACTAGCGTCGTTTGGTAAGCTGCTGGGTGCATATGTTTAAAACATGTTATGCTTCAACAAAATTTTCATGTATGAAACAAACATGGTTTGTTTTCTATTTTGCATTGCTCATGAATTGTGCACGATCTGATGAAATGTTGGTTTAAGGAAATGTAAGCTATTCTGCTACTTAGACGGATATTTTTCGTGTGTGTTTCAATACTCAAATGGTGTGATGAACCATCATTAATAACCTGGTAGAACAGTAACCAAGAGCCAGCCTTTGGGCGGCCATGTTGTTATGGGACACCCCATTGTGCATTTTAAACAGGATTAATTGCAAACACCTTGTTTATAATTCTAGTTGTCAGGTGGACCACCAAAGATGGCGGCTTGTTTTTAATCTTACGATTTTATCACTCAGATATACATTATGTATGCTAAATATGGTTACTCACTGGAAAACGTGCTGGGCGGCCATTTTGTTTCAAACCCACATCCCTAATATAATGAGATAGGTTGGACTTTATGCAAAAAAACCAGGAGTACATAAAACCCAGTTTGCGTCTATTGAAATTATGCAAAATCATGAAGGATTTTGAGCTCCTGTCTTTGCTTTGTTTAGCTTCTTTCTTTGTTTATTAAGCAAAACGCTTTAACGTTGTTTTCGTCTTGTTTTTTATACGATGTTTATACAAAGCGGCATTTTTTTCTTCTTTTTATCTGTTTACTTCCCGCCCTTCGCCCCCTCTGGTGACATCTTTCAAAAATAAACATTTTAGACGAGTAGGCCTGCTAGGCGAGGGTTTAATGAACTATCAGAATTTATAAGAAATTCGACGAAATGCGTTGATTTTACCCCCCACTTTTTTTCCTGTAAACATTTGTGTCAGGTTCATGGTGCAAGTTCAATTACTGAATGTAATACAACAATCCCCAATTGACCTCCTGGCCTTATATGGCTAGAGTGGTCAATAATCATGCATTAGAATTCAGAGGGCGATTTGTTTATTATAAATCTCTACAGTTTGCCTGTTGACTACCACCAATGGCGCTGCCAGTTGTCTAAAACAATATTTATTTTGGATGAATTTCACCTTATAAGCTTGGAATTTCTGAGTGTTCATAATGGCTGCGAAAATTGTCTATGGAAATCCCTGTGGTGTCGTATGATCGCCATAAAATTTATATTTTCGTGTAAATTAAGGTTACGAACATGGTTAGTTACAAGTAAGTGTTCAACGATGGAAAATGCTGTTAATTAGCTAGCCAGCAGATTGTATATGGCACTCAATGCAAGTTTCCACTCATTTTATCCAAAAAATATTGTCAATATTGTTCATTTTCTGTTTAATAAATATTCGAATTTATATAATATTGTAGGCAAGTTTAATAATGCATATGGTATTAGTTACTGATATATTTAATGATTCCATATATATATATATATATTTTGCAAAAATAATTAGTATTTGTAGTTTAAAGTTTTAAGTATTGTGTAAAGATAAAACTGCCATCGTGTACTGTTTTACGCTTATTAATTTAACCATTTATTAATTTTTACTGACCCCTTGATGCAGGCAAACAATGCATACACCTGTGTTATGCGGAGAAGTTATTTAAATTATTTACGTTATATATATATGTACATATTATAGAAACTAAACTTGAATTTATAGTTATTTTTATTGCTCTTCCTGCATTTTATATTTTATTCATAATTTTTTAAAATTATGAAGCGTAGCTAACTATGGTGATATATCTGTTTTCAGATCTGCATTCAAGAATTTCGCCGAAAGAAATGGAGTAAGGTAAGACCTCATCTGGAGATTTCATATTTCATTTTTACATTTTATATTGATTATTACAGCTTAGGTTTCTTTATTATTGCATGCATAGCGATCTTTTGCCTGTTGTTGCTTGTTATGCTCATATTATGATATATTTGAATTTAATCAAATTTCTTGTAATGTTAGCTTAATATGAAGATAGTCTCAATATAGCTGCATTGCTATTAATTTAATTGATTTTACAGAATTATTGTAGAAATAATACATTATTTGATATTTATATGATATTTATACAGTAGAGTAACGCTAATTTAAATATGTTTTTCACCGTTACGTTGTTTGTTTCTAGGTGTAAATGTTGCTTTTCTAGTTTTTAAATATGTACACATGCCTATCAAAATAGGTGTCAACAGCCTTTGCTAGCTAGCCAGCGCCTTTTTAGTATACGATATTTTACTTAATTAAAATGCCAAAAAATTAAAATAAAATCTTTTCGGACCTCCAGGGTATTATTTCATGCGATTATAATTTTGTTATGTCATATTTCCCATAGGCATTTCAAGTGTAAATTTATTATTAATTAGCGGGGTTTCCTAATTTTGTGGTGAATGCTGTAAAATTCGATTGCGACAAATACCGCAAGGCGTCCCCATGTAGGGTAAGGTTTTCGGTTTTATTGTTCTAGTAGAAGCCAATGACCCGGATTTTAATATCGCCGTAATTAAAGTTATTTTCGGCGCTTTCTGGCGTCTTTTCAATGTCCAGAAGCGATATAAAATTATAATGCATTTTGTTGATAAACATTATTACCCAATTTTTTTAAAAAAAACTAATTATCACTTCCACTGCTTGTTATTAATCAGGTGAAAAAGGGAAATTTGGATTCTGATAGCTCACAAAAAGGATGGAGTTAAAAGGGATCATAAAAGTATTTTTTATTAGTTCAGATCACTTTTTTATTACATTGTACGACTCGTTTGGAATGCTTTATATCGACATTATAAGTTGAGGCGTTGGAAATGAGTTTTTACTTTGAACTTAATTAGCTCTACTAAAACTGGGTTTTGTATTATGATGGTGGTTAAGTACCAGCTTATTATAATATCAAGTCTGAGATTATTTTATTCCCAATAAAAATCTGAATTTGACATGAATGTACATACATATCGTGATAAACTCTGTTAAATCAAATGAGTGATTAATAGCTTTTAAAAACCTTTATAACCTTTTTTAACCATAGTTTGCTCTCACTCAGCAAATGGTTAAGGTATCTAGTACGGGTAAACACTACCTAGAATTGTGGAAATTGTTATAGTTAGCATTGAAACCATATTTTAAATTGATTGAGCCTTGCCATCCGACCCTAATGAACTTTAACTGAAGGTTCGAGCGTTTTATTTTACTTGGTTGCTATCTTTATAAGCGTGATATTCGAAGTTTTCGGTTTTTGTATCCCCTGCCTTGACCTGAATTGCACTCTTTTTTTTAGAATTTTTATCACGTATTATCTGTTGTATCATGTTGTCTGTAGATGGCAGCACCATGAATATCAGCATCCTGCTGCTAGTCTCTGTGCAGTGCGTCTCTAAAATCGTTGCACAATTTCTGCTAATTTTTAATTAAGTGTAAAAAGTAAATTTAACTGATAAAAAGGAGATACTATAACATTAAAAAGTAACATGGAGTCATTATTACGTAGCCTAATATAATTACTTGAGGATTTTTATGAGACACCATGTAGAAAGTTTTATAAGTTTTTGATGCCAAGTGCTGTAAGTTCAATAAATTCAGCATTAATCTCAAATTTTCTGTGGATTTTAAAACATCTACAGGTTGTGATAATAGCCGAGTTTTCGGAATTTATTGAGGAATTATAGGTTTCTTATAAAAACTTGCACAGTCGACTTGTATATCTTTGAGGAAATGTTAAATTTTTATTTGCTTTTGATAGAATATATTTTACGTTGGAGATTCGTGGTGATTTTTCCTACGATTTAGGTTTTTTAATTGCTTTGTGGTTAGTTCCTTATAGGTTTTTTTGATGGCTTTTCCTTTCGATTTTTATATTCTGCAACCAGGATTCATTAATTCCACATTTTACGGCAGTTTTAATAGCTGGGCATTAACAATTCTGTCCACACAAGGTGACCAGAAATGATTTTAAAGATTTTTAGCTAAATCTTGAATGTGTATTTAATGGCAAAATGCTTAATGTGTGTATCTGGGAAATGTATTTTGTTGCTTTGCCGGCAAAAGTGTAAAGGGTCACGAATTTCCAAAAAATTTAAGGTTTGGCTTCCCCAAGTCCCATTTACCCTTCTGTTTATATAGATTTTGATATAGATTTTGGAGGGAATGCTTGTTTTATTTGGACATAGTTATTTTTCAATACCTTATTTAATTATTATTAACGGCATACATGAGTCATCTTGTTTTAATTTTGTTCTGCAACATAGTGAAATAATTTAGTTAATTTCAAGGAAATGAAACATGTTTGGTTTATTCGGTATGTAGACATACCGAGTGATTTTCTCAGAACTACCTATTAGAGCTTATTTTCAAAGTGGTTGAAAGAATCGTATATTCTACATCCGGGTTACACCAAATTTCTCTTAACGACTGGTCGTGATTTCTAGCAATTTCACATTCAGCTGTCATTTTGAACCAGACATTTGACTTAACCAATTTCAGAAACGCACTGGGTAGTTTGCATTAAAACCGCTTTTTTTGGTTATATGGGTTAAGAAACAGGGAAAATCGCAAGGTCATAGTTATGTTTTATGAATTAATGTAGGATTCATTGCACTATAAAACTCAACTAGAAAGAAGACATTGACGAAAATCTGAGCTTCCATGGAGGCCTACGGATGCTATGTCATTAATGCAAAGTAGATGAGTTTTTATTGCCGAAGTAATGTCAACCAGCATGAGTTGACCGGGTTACAACGATAGCAACATCCCCTCCACAGTGGGCCTTCATGGAATTTTCAGCTTAATTTTTATACTCAAAATTTTTTTCAGGTCAAACCTGGTTAGCATTTTATAGGTTATAAACATGTATGAGACCACCGCCAGATCGTGATGTTTTTTTAGTGTACCAAAAATCAAAGCTCAACGAAATTTCCAACTTTCAGAACCACATCCATGAAGTTGAGTGCAGGAAGTGACACTAATTTCGTTATTTTACTTAGGTCGGTAGACGTGACATTGTTTTTGGGAAAACATTCCATCTCCTAATAAGTTAATGACCATAGTGAGGTTTATTTGTTAAACAATAAATTTAGCCACTTAAAAATGGATGTTTTTTGTACTAGGAATACACTTAATGATGGGTCAGTAGCGCACTATTAGTAACAAGGAAACATATGCTTCCATTATGGCTTAAGGCATTTTCGAGTTGGACATCCTTTTCACCGAAAATTTGACCAAGATAGGCTTAGATCCCTACCGTATGCAAATGCTTTCAAATGCATATTGCAAGAATATATTTTCAAACTTGTACCATTGCGGGTATTTATTCTATTGCTTAAGAGAAATCTTTCCCAAATATTCCATTGATAGTCTGTAAAGGAATGCTGCTTTGCACATCATCATTGTGCCCATTTCTGATTATTGTTAATCAACTAGGTTAATATTGCCAAAAAGGTTAACGTTTACATCTTGGTCCACTACAGGATTTTCTGAACAGCGACTATGGTATATCTTGCCATCCATGTTTATGACCCTGTGTCACATTTATTAATTTTCCAATGTATTTTTCATCTTTAGCAGTGGTGCATCCCTTTCTTTTCAACCCTTTGATCTCGCATGGTGCTATAGTGTTACCCGTTACTTTGCCAATAATGTAACTCACCCGAGGAACGTATTTTCTTAAAAGTCAGGTCATCGCTGGATAATGTGACACATCGTTGTATTATTAACCGAAAAGGGTAAACTATTTGAATGCGGGCCAAGCAGCGCCTTTGAATCTTTTGAACAGTTTTTTTTTGTGTGTGGGCAAACGTTGTGTGACAACGGAGGGTGTATGTGTTTCATCAGGGTGATGATGGCATCAGAGGGATAAATATGTGGAGGTGATGGGTAGGTTGAAATACGAAATATGTCAAAATATTATGAGGCCAACAACGTGACTTTTGGCTATTTTATTACATTATCCCATTTCGAGAAAGTGGTGCGAATTCAGTTGACTTTGTCTTCAGACAACTGGCTGTTGTGTATTTTCGGATTAATCCAATGTTTCAACTTTGCACCTCGAGGTCATTGCACTTCATTATAATGTACGCTTCATAATGTATGCACGGACCCTTCTGGATCTTTGCACATCGCTCCCAGAAGTTATTGCATCTTCTTCCGGACTAAGCCTTATAAATTAAACTGAATGGAAATATAGATGTTGACATCGCAAGAATTTTTGTGCAATATGTACTTATGTTTCGTAGATTTTTCATTGCGATAGCATTTGCTTTAAATGGAAACTCGGGCTCTTTGCTCCTCAGCCAACATAATCTTTTCGTAACTCAACAGAAGAATTTGGTTTTAAAGATCTGTGATACTTCTAGGAAATTTTAATCTGCATCTTAAATTATGTTAAGGTTTAGGGCGCAATTTCATATGTTTTTTTTTATTATTCTGAGCCAAATCACGCACCTGCATATGTTTGCTGGCTTTTCCTACTTGTACATACAGTATAAAAAGCTGATCAGATTGCTACTCCTACATTCGTCCTACTAAATCTCGAGAATGGTGCTACTAATGCCAGATTTTATCGGAAAGTTCATAAAACTCGGGGTACTTCTGTAATCAACTACCACGTTATTTATATTAGACTTGATGTTTAGACTTTGTCGTAAAGGATTGCTGGGAATTATACACTGCTTGCATAAACCCACCTAACATATAATACCAGTTTTTGATCATTTATTCAAACACCTGCTATTTTGTTTTCTGAATTTAATGACCGAACGATTAACAACTTAGTCGTTATTAAATTAATCAACTGAATTTATTAAAAACTAATGTCCTATTCTAATCTATATTAACCTATCTATTCAAACTGGGTCTTCAACTGTTCTGCGAGGTTTACTAATAAAAAATAGATAAATTATTGTTTTTTATATGTAGTTACTAATATACTGAATTTTATTTGTTGCACAGTACTAGTCTATTATATACTAGTGTATTTAACAATTATATTAAGGCATTTTTAAAAAAAAAATTATAAGCAGCCTCATTCCTTCTGGAGTGACACCATTTAAGTTCTAAACAGTCGCTAGACGAATTTTATATCATTATTCATTTTAAGAACAACACCAAAAAAAAAAAAAAAATGGGCAGCAGATTCTATCCTTAATTTTTTTAATGTTTTTACGTTATTTTGTCCACCTCCTGCATATTGCTTTAAATATATATACTTGCCAAATTGCAACGGCAGCTACGCATTCACACAAAGGAATTCCAAACATTTTGGAGTCTATGTTCGTGCCAATTCAAAATCTTGTCCCAATTTCTTTAGGTTGCAATATCCTTTAAAGTGTTATGAATACAAATTTTACATGTACACATATAATAAATGGATAACTATGTTTTCAATGTTGGTGTTATGGCAGGTAGTTTTCTGTTATGAAAATATCCGAGTTAATTAATGTCTTTGTTTATTTTTATTTCAAATTTGCATGGTTTTCTTTCCATTCAAATGACCTCCCACGGAGTCTTATACTTCACCAACAAAAACATCTTTGAAGTTTTTATATGAAATTCCCATGAATTTCGTTGCTGGGAAGAGCATAGGATCAATGAATCGCGTAAACGTTTAGCTGAGATTTCATTTTGAGGCAATGCTCGAAAAAATCCGTTTGCCTAAAGACCTATTTTAATTTAATTGTTGCTCGTTACTTCTTTTGTTTGTTTTTTGTGTTCTTTGAAAACGCAATGAAATCAGCAGGTTTGGATATAGAAGGTACGCTGGTTTCTATATAAATTTCTTCCTGATTTTGAACGATTAATGAGGCACGTTAATGAAGTGGCCACATTTGACCGCCTACGGTTTCCCCGAATTAAGGTCAACTCTGCTAATGGTCAGTCAATTATTAATGGGGGTCCAATTCGATGCCTATGCCACCCGTAGCCTATGTCTGAACACGAATAACCCACAAATATATAATGCATATTAAAACACGTAAATGGGGATTGTTTTTAATATGTACTTTTTTGGAGATATGTTAACAACTTATTTCCTGCTTCATGTTATAATAATCTACTTTGTTAGCAAATCTAATGTCTTATATTAACTAAATATCTTTAAGGGTAGCACAAGCTCTATATTTGCAACGTTAGCTGTTTTCAGAGAAATAAAGAGTTAAACTTTCTGAGATTTTAACAATTTCACATTCAAATCGTGTTGCCTATGTACTTCAAATTTTCATAAATCATAATGCCGTTATTTTTTTTGCAATTAAAAATTAATAATCGAAAGCACTGCAGCCATGATCACAAGTTATAACTTTCAATAAGCATGGATTTCCTGTAATTTGAAGATGGCATTGCAAACCTAAGCAATCCACTGTTCTCACATTGTTCTCAAGAAGCAATCTTGAGACTTGCACTTTGATATACATTATGATGTTAATGACAACATCCAAATTGAGTGCACCAAATAACCATGCCTTCTTTTAGGAAATTGAGATGTTGGAGGGACCATCTTCAAAATATATAGCTTTCTTTGTTTGTCGATGCTTTGAACACTGTAAATGAGAGTTGTGATCCCAGGTTATTGGCGCATGCACCAGTGGGGGTAAGCAACGCTTTTCAACAGTTCTTAAGTTTGTTGTAACGCACCAGGAAAGGTTACATGCCGAAAAAATTTGACCACCAGCAGGGGTCTTCACAGCACTGTAGCTCGGCAAAATCTTACCTGTAATGGTCAGCAAAGCGAGGGAAAGGAAGGGTAAAAGGAGTGGGTGTGTTAGGGTGGAGCTATGAAGTGCCTAGGAATAGCGCGCTAAGGAATCTCCAAAAAAAAGGTGAAGGAGTACAACATGTATGCTCGTGGCATTCTTATAGCTTGCCCTGCAACTGCAAGGTATACGTTTACTACATACAAATTAATTGTTGCCCACTTTCGTCATTAATGTATGTGTTATTTGATACGGGCCATCCTTTGACCCACCAACATTCGTTGGAATTAACTGGATGCAAACCCCAGGATATAGGTCCAGCACTAATTTATGGGGTCAAAGAACACGAGTGGTGGAAAAATAAAGGGGGACTGTGACGTCAATGAGTTTGACTCCTCTAGGGCTCTGTTTATATATAAATCGAACGGGATTGGGATACTAATAGGTTTTACCTCTGGCCAAAAAGGCGCGAAATTTACTCCAGTGAACTGAACTTTTAATAAAACAAGAGCTGTGTAATTATGTTTGAATAACGAGGTACTACTCGTTTGGAATATATTCGAACTGGTCAATCTGGTCAGCCGTGTCCATCTCTTTTCAAACATGGGAGCTTCTATAGGCGTTTCAAAAATATCTAACCAGACTTGGAAGTTTTTACCAGTTGAACTGTGTTGAAACAATTGTTAACTCTTTGAATCTTTAGTGCAAGAATAACAAAAGAGACTTGTTTCTAATGTTTCAGCTAACTGAAATTGCATGAATCGATGACATTTGTTATATGGGCCATACCATTTGTGGACAAATCGTAATGTCACCTTTTAATTAGTTTGAACATGTTGTAAAATGGTGGTTATCTGCAGTCTGGAATAAGCATGCATGCAGACTTCTTCCATCCACATATTTCATCCATATATCAAAGGACAAACGTTAGGGACGTTGATGTACATCTTGAAAGCACTTTTCTTAATTGTTATTTTGTCGCAATTTAGTTCTTATATTTACAAATGTTGTAGAACAGCATTTCTTCAATTATTTGATGACTATTTTAGTGTGTAACCTTTCTACCTCAACTCAATTCAGTCTGTCATCACGTTTTTTAGCACTCACCCTCTTTTCACTTTGCTTTTATTTAACCTAAGACACGACCTCTCATTTCCATTACCTCCCTTTACTTACACCGTAGGTAAAGGTTAAACGGAAGTGATTACCACAAAACTCGAAGGCATTTCCTTAAAAAAATAATCGTCCGCTTATTATGGCGGGTTAATTCAATCTTTCGTTTGGTTTACAATGATACTTTTGTTTTTCTACCTGATGCCTTCTTTTAAAGTGCCATCTACCGTATAAGAATAAAAACTTTCAATTTTTTTGTAGGTATAATTTATTTGCCTCATGTCCAACCCATTTGTCGACAAAAACCAGATCAATTTTAATATTTATATTAAGCATTTAAGTAATTGGATAATTAAAGGTTAGTGACCATTGTCCTATAACTGTTCGGTGTAAGGCGTCAACCTTTAAATATGTGTAGGCGTTTCTTAATTAAATGAATGTCCTTGTAAATGACCCGTCTCCCCCGTTGATTCCTAAAGTACTGCATGTATAATTGCAATTTTCATTAGTTTATACAACACGAATTGAGTTTTCCCCATTTTAGTTGTTTGCAATTAGGCCTGTTTGCGGGCTATTAAATCGTAAAATAAGCGTGGCAAACGTTAAGACAGGTTTCATTAAAAATAAATTGAGACTAGATTTTCTAATGAAAATGGTCCCATCAAAAGAAAGGCGAAAATAATATTAATTTCAATTTAAACGATAACACCATTGCGAATCTACCTTATTTGGCAGGATACTTTATGGCGTGGGTTGTATATGGATCTGAATCACACCAAAATTTAAAAAAACCTGTTTTTTAACGCTTGTATTATATTAGACCTACGCAGTAATTGCTCCGAAATCACGCAGTCTGAATTACGTTGTTAGTTTAAAAACAGTTTACAACGAAACTTTTGTTCGAAACTAGAGTATACATTGCAAACTCGTTGTTGATAAAGAAACTTTAATTCAGTTATAACTTATACAGACAGAGTGTGGCTGAAATACACAGTATGAATCTTGCTGCAGTTGAATAAAGTCATCTTCATTAAAACCAAGCAATTTGCGAAATTGAATCAATATCTTATTGTTGGAGAATGCAGTGTATTGTAAGAAGCATGGGATTCAAGAGGAAAAATGGTTGAAAAAATCCCCCTGGAAGTTCTGACTAATTATGCCTTGAGGACTAATCGTTGGCTAGTTTCTTAAGTTATAGTCATCTTAATCATTTAAAATTGTTACTCAATCGATTAAACATCACCAAGAAATTTCGCACTTCCTTGTCCATATGCCATGAAAGAGGTATCTAACATTTCTTATAGCTGGATTGTCAAAAATGGAGATGAGGAATACCTTCATTTTCTCCAGAGAGTTTGCTGACACCTTCTGGTGAAATGTTAAAAAACTCCCATATATTTGGGATTACGACTTGATGTGTTTTGCAAATACGATGAACCGAGAACATGACAGCTAGCACATGCACTTGGCTTTAGATAACACTTACTGTACAGTGTGAAAAGCCATCTAGGCACAGGAATACTTTTACAAGGTTTCTCGTTTGATAAAAAGGTGTTGCCATGATATAAATAGCATTATTTATTTCAATTTATCGAGCAAGGGCACCTATACAACCCTATTCCATCAAGGATTGGTCAATTGTCATGAATACTTGAAGAACTGGCAGATCCAATGCAGTTATTAACATGACTATCTTTGGGAATAGGTTTCAATTCCCAAATTAATTGTGAATATTGTAATTATATGTAACCAAGCTGGATGATTATTCATCACTTAGCAGATCATTTCCTGCTTGTCATTTCACGCCTTTAACTGAGTTATTAGTGTCTCCTCCCAATTCTCAAGGATCTCACACCGAATTGTAATTTAGCTTTGTCTGTAGAAGTCAACCTTGAACCCCAAGGTAAAAAAACTAATGATTCATAATCATCGCATTTGGAAATACTGCAAATTTGAGTTCAACGCCCAATATATTGTTTATGGGAATTTGATGTTACCATATCTGGCTATCAACAAGTTTTCATCCAGTAATTAAAATGGTATCTGAAATTATGCTATAGCAAGTACGCAATTAAGATTAACATGTTTATAAGCTGCACTTCCTAGAGTGAATGCAGTCTGCTTGAAAATTAGACATTAGATCGAAATTTGATAAACATACAACATAAAGAATCTGATATTTAAATTTCAAAATATTTATCTTTGATATACTCTGAAACCTGAAAATTATTTGAACAGAATACAAGCACTGCATGTAATCTTGGAAAAGCCATTCAGATAGAAGTACACTCTCCTTATGAATTACCTTTGACAAACTGGTTATGACCTCGTTATTTGCTTGTATGTAAATGTATCCATGACAGCGGTATACAAAGTCATTTTCCTATCAGCTTTGTTGTCTTGACCGTCTGATATGTATGTGCTCCATTATCAATATTTTGTTTTTATGAAACCCATGATAGATGCATACAAGAATAACGTATATTAGTTCAGCCAATTGTATGTCAATGAGTTGTCCAACACGATAATTGAACGTACCGACTTTCATCGTTTTTGCATGCGAAGTTTTATCTTCCGGTTTTGCTAGCATGAGCCATTAACTAGGAAGTTGTATTTTGAATGTTGTCATTGATGACCGCCAACATTAAATATCACTGCAAGGTCGTTCTATAACAAGCAAAAAGTTTGATTTCTGGGTTATTGTACAAACACGATGTCCACTTTGTGTCATCCTGGATAACAATGTTTTAGATTACAACCTTGAGGTAAAAATACCTCTGCAGACATGACAATGGAGAATTATGAGTTTTTATGTGTTTTTTGGCGAGAAATCACTGGAATCTCCCAAAGCTTTTTCCATCTTGAAATATATTTGACTTGATAGTAACGCCATCTGGAGATATGAATCATTTTGTGATGTAGCCATTTTTAGACATTATCAGAAAAGCAACGTTGAATTTGTTGTCTTATAATTCATTTCTCATATCAAAACTTCATCAAACTTCCCAGCTTTTGATATTTGCTAACTGGTTTATAATAAGTGATTTCTATCGTGATAAACGGTCTAGATAACCCTGACTCGTCAAAAGTTAATTTGCATTTTAAGATAGGTTTGCAGCAAATACAAGTGCACATGAACGGTGTATTTATTAAAGTATGCCAATTTACCGAATCCAATAAAACGTGATGTTGGTGGAGTTTTAAACTAGATTTTTGGTCGATAAGTTTGAGCCCACTTAAGTGAAGGAAGGACATTGGTCACAGCGTTCAATTTCTCTGGCTTCCGAACTACGCATTTTGTATTCGCCATTGTTCTGCTCCCACATCTTCATCCGCATTTTTTTTTATTAAAAATAATAAGCGTTTGATTCTCATTTGGAAGCAGTAATTTTAAATCTGGGCCAAGGCTTGACTAGGAGTGTTAGTCGCTGTTTTGGTTTTGGCAACAGAACATTGTACTGGAGACAAAACCCACGTAACGTCTGATGATTGTTTTGAGAGATTAATTTGGGAGAATTTTTTTCTGAGATAAAGTTAAGGAAATGGCCCATTTTGTGATATACTTTGCAGATGGACCTTTTACCTTCCCACTGCTCATGAGACCAGATGACACTTGACAACCAGATGTCATTGGTTTTATCTGGTTCAATCGGATTTCTTTTTTCAAGTATGCATATGTACTTTGTCTGATTTACCAAAAACAATTGGATATTACTAAATACATTGAAATGTGACAAGAAATTTTAGAAGTGTTGTCCGTTATCCCAGCGTGCTCCATAGAATTTATGACCGGAAACCTATGGTCGTAATGCCACGTAAATCTTCTTTTTTAAACTTTTTTTTTGACTTTATGATATTATGTTTGACCTATTTTTATGCTTGTCTCTATACTTTTATTGGCTCCTTGGCAATGATTTTGACAAATTTGTATCTGATAATATAATATCAAGATTAGAACTAAGAATATCATGGTCTTGCTCTGCTTTTTTTCTTTCTTTTTTTTTAAAAAAAAAATAAAGATTGTAGTATGACAGTAGAAAGATGAAGAGGCGTTAGCCTACATTGTATGAGTAGCCTTCAGTTTCTGCAAACTACTTTGAATAAATTTGTAGAGAAAATTTTACAAGTAGATAACCAAATTTTTTAAAGCAACATATCTGGTGTAATTTTATATCCATTTTCTATATCTTGTGTTACATGATTTCTAAAATGTGTAAAATATAGTACTCTCCAAATTATACTTCAGTCATAAATACAAGTGTGCAGTCCTCCATTTTTACTTAGCTTATTTACCTGGAGACACAGTTTAGAGAAAAGTTGTATGCTGTAATGATAATAATAACAACATCCTTGATGTCGTCTGACCTCTTGGCAATAGGATTTTATGACCCAGTGGCATCTAAAGTGTGTAATTCGCTATGAATAGATGTCTGTTATTTATATGAAAAATAATATTTTTATCGTCGAATTTCCCATTGTATTTTTTATCTGCTTTTCACCATTGTCCTCCAATGTCATGACATTGTATCATTTAGAGAAAAGGAAAGAAATTTTGAAAAAAAAATATCGTAAAATTGTGCAGGTGGGAGAATACTACTTTGTTTTCTTTCCTTTGAGATATAAATTCCACAAAAGTTGGATGCTACACTTTCAGTTTTTTACCATTTACAGAGCATTGCCATTTTCATTGCTAATTTTGGTTTTACTGATTAACTGAGCGTAAAAGTCTATTTTTTATCTTAATTATTTTCCATGTTAATTTTTTTTGTACAATTTGATTGTTTACTTATTTATATATTTTAATTACTTCGTTTTTTTAAAAGCAAAAAATTAGATCTCTTTGTGAATTTCACAGTGGGATGGTATGATATAAATATAAATTTAGATTGTGATATGAAAAAAAAATGGTTTTGAAAGTTTAGTATCAAAAATTTTGTTAAGCATGTGTATTATAGTCTTTCTAAGAAGCAGGTACTAATAAGTGAACTACGTATATCATGGTGGGATTATGTAACAAATGGTTATGATAAGTTATAAGCAGCTTATCAAACGCGATAAGTTAACAATATTAATAATACAAAAATCACGAGCGAAATACAATTTTCGGAAACGTGACTTTTTTATAAGTAAAATATTTATTTCACCCTATATTCTATTTTTTAAGGTTTCATTATCCTCCATATTATTATCCTCCTGATTATTAGGAAATTTTGCTCTAATCTGATTGTGTGCATATCATTACCCTTTGCTTCTGTCTTCTGATTGGCCACTCTTACTCCAATTTTTGTTCCCCATTCGATGTTAACCTTGGCTTTTACTATTCGAGGTGAACAAGTTATGATTAGACGTATTATTATGCGGTGACTCTTTAAGGTAGAAGACCTACATTCACTTATGTGCATTTATGAACATGCAGTGTTTATGCAAATGCGTAATAACTATGGCAGCCCGCCCATGTATGGGTGGGGTACTTGCACTTTATGATGTTACTTGTATTTGCAATTGCCTTTGAACACCAAAATCGACGACAGATAAGAAAAGCTGGTCTTTTGTGACAGGGGGCGCTGGTGCGAAATGTCATCTTTGAGTCCTGCATTTATCGATGTAATTGGTGCTTTTGAGATTAAACATCTCCATTAATGCAAGTCTTAGGGCGTTAGTCGCAGTTTTCAATGTAAATTTATCTGCTGTATTTAAATAGAATGTTCCCAATAACATTTTCATTCATGCTTAGGCTAAACAGTTAAACACGTGATCACTTTAAACACAGACAAACATTTTAGTCAAATTTGAAATCAAAGTTGATAAAAACGTTATAACTAACCTACCATCATCTTTACATTGATTTACTCATGGTATTTCAAGAAAAGTTTATTCGATATATTCACTGTATTTTCACTTATAAGATATTGAATTAGGAATCCCAATATACGAAGCGTTAATAAGTATGTTTAATAAATGGGTTTTCACCAGTAAGGAAGTTATTTTCAATATTTAGTTTTTGTAGGGGAAAATGTAGAAAAAATCTGGCTTATCCTATATTTTGCTCGATATTGCATGGCGTTTGTTTTCCTGTTACCTTCGCAGCAAAAATGTAATTTTTCGCTTGAAGGATTGAGATATAAATTATTTACCTCGATGAAGGACATGTTTTAATATAAGCATGTTTAAGGAGGTGAGAAACTATTATTTTGCTGTACACCCTTTGGTTTAATTTCATTAAACGTGTCAACGTTAGGCGTGATCATTTGAAATGTTGTGGTGGTATAGGGTTAACAACTGGCTAATCAAACCTTGAAACAGGGTTTCGTGTTTTATGAAAGTAATAATTTATTTATCAGGAATAACGTGTGTGGGCTTATTTTATTGTTTATAAATGTAGAGCAAATGGGAATTCTAAGGTAACTTATTTAGTTTTTTCATATCCATTACCTTTATTGATATTTTAATTCTTTGAAAAGGAAATGGTTCAATACATTTTTCATCACGTATTCTTTAAGGTCAGCTATTTTAATTAGCAAGTAAAATCAAGCGGTCTTATTATGCTTTAGAATATTTTAAGAGCTTTTCTGTATGTTTATTTGGTTGGATTTGTGAGTGGGTATACATATGGATGCGTGACTTGATCCTAGTAAAATGAATACTGGCGAAATTACTTGCTCTACTTTCGGTATAATATATTTGAAAGGTGGTAGAATATAATGCGTCAAGCTTAGCGGGAAATTTCTGTGAAATAAGTGAAACTTTCCTGCAAAAATCGAGGAAGTCGATTTGAAATTAGATGAAATGTTACTTTTCTTGTTCTAGAAAATTGGACAGCAATTTGGTGAAACTTAGTGGGAATTTTTTCAAAGGAAAAGAAACCTTACAATGGGATCACGTTAAAGATAAATGTGTTATGGTCAAGAATCTAGATTAAACTGAAGTTGTTTGTCTAAGAAAAGTTGTCTTGAGATTTTACTGCGCACAAACATCACGTTCCTCCTCGACAGAAATAACTGGAGAATCGTGCAATTTACTATTTTCACTAGTTTTTTTTGTAAAACAGTTCTGGACTTCAAAGATAAAAAATCCATTCACTTTTAGATTGGATTTTTCTATAAATTTTACGATTGCCTTATTGCCTTGGTCGCTCATCTAGGATGAAATAACACTCAATATTGTTTAAGAAAGCACAAACATTGCAAGACCTGTAATTTTGTTTTATTTATTTTTTAAATATATATTATTTTGGTCTATCCGGTGTTGTCAATCAGTATTCCAGAGATAATAATAATTACCTCGTGTTTTATTCGATGAGGAATTTAACATTGTTGGAAGAAAATATTATCATAATTTATCATCATTTTTTTAACTTATAATATATCTTTTAGTTAAATGTCGTGGATTTTCCTTTCTAATTTTCAAATATTTCTTTTTATGCTTGTTTGTCTAAGTGTTGGCTTTGTTCTGGTAAAAAATTCACATTTACATTCACTGACCAAATATCCTTTTAACAACATCTGTTTGCCTCTCGATGTTTTTCTTCTTAATCCTGCGTCAAGACGAATGTTTGTCGGAGATTTCTTATCGATTTTGCTCCTTAGAAAACTCTTGCAGTCCTTTTTTTCTGGATTCTGCGAATATGGAGTGCAAATCTTTGAAACCGAGGCCCTCTTTCTGTAATCGTAAAACCCTAGGCTCGTATCGATTTTTGGTTCATTGTGCTTGAAATATCCATTGCCGAGTGACTTTCTGCTCGTCTGCCTTCGCAGATTTCTCATTCCGGATGTGTTTATACAGGCTTGTGCGTTAAGGTGCATGACCCACTTGGAGTATGCTATTAACTGGAGTGCCATTTAATTAAGGAACAGATTTTTACGTGCAATTTCTTTCATAAATCGCTCGTGCCAAAGTCACTGTAACACTGTTACGGTGATCGAAGCCTCTCCTTTCGTAACTAACCATTAATCCATGATACGTTTTCCCAAGACGTGTTCAGACACGTGTGAAATGTGTTTCAGCATCAACTTATTGAGGAAAATTCATCTAATCAAAGCTAGAAAATATTTTCTTCGCATAGTGTTTTATATTTTTATTACAATTTTATGATTAAAGGAAAACTATGATAGCAATACATCATTTTACAGTGCTAATGAAATCGTTTTGTAACCTAAAAGGAATGCTGGTTGATGCCCAAGTTTAGCAAACATCATTCCACGAGCAGTAGACAACAAAAAACTTGTTTATAGTCAATTTTTCGCTGGATGAAGTTTTTACTTGATTTGGTGACAATTCAAGAATCTACATGTATAAGTAAAGGTATTTTTCCTTCACCCTTGATTTGACAAGAAAACGATTGTTAGCAAAGCACGGTATTTATATCACGTGTGAATTTAAAGATGGCATGTTGGGGTAAATAATAATTTGGGAATCCTCAAAACAACAACATGTACAAAACCAACAAGAATTTTGGACATTAAGAACACAGAACCAGTGTGTGCGGAATCGACATTCCAAACACATGGGACTTCTCACTTATGACAACACTACAAACGTGTTTGAAAATAGACGTGACTAACCAGAACATAGTTTTTTACTTATTCACGCTAAGTGCCAGCACTATTATGAATAATATGGTGATTTTATCTCTTCGAATAAAAAAGCCTTCGCTATGCGAGTATACTTGAGTTCAAACCTTATACCCAATCATGTTAGAAGAATGCTCGTAAATTTTATTTCAAATTGCGCGTTGAAAACATAATTACTTAGTCAGAGATACATAATATGAGTAGGGTTTTGCAGCCTCCTTTTGCTATTAAAACTACGTGCATACTTTCGTATTTATATGAAAACCCATTTTGTACACTATATTTCATTTTTAAAATGAATCTTCAGCCTTTTTTTGTGGAAAAAACTATTATTAAGGACTTAACTAGTAAAGTTTTTATTCGTTTATCAGGCACTGATGAATAACTCATTTAAATCACTGTCTTGATGGTTTATTGCCATATCAGGTGACTTTGACTTTGGGTTCTAATGAACTGGACTTGATTTGTATGTTGGTCTTAATGTAACTTTAAATTTCCATCCCTAGAAACATTTTTGAACGAAAATTTCCATAAAATGACTGCCACTAGGGATGTAATATAAGTTAATTTTGACCTTCTCATATAATTCCCTGCTAGTAAACTGTAAATATGAATAATTATTTTAAAAATAAATATCATTCAAAGTTGTTGTCATTGAGGCTGATTGAGTGTAGTTTTTATTATGTGGATAGTTATGTGTGAACCGTGTGTTCAAAAACTTTTGAATACGTTCCCACCCCTTTTTATTCAGCCCTTCAAATTCCTGTGACACATAGCCTACATATGCATACATAAAACATTGTAACCGACATTGGACAATAGTTGAAGGCGAGAGAGTATACATTCATTACCAGATTCCTAGACTGCGTTCATAATCGCCAAAAGTATTACGCTGGACAATACACGAAGTGTGTGCCTGACTGACCGACTATGCCATATTTAGTTGTTTTTTTTTTGTTTCTTTTTTGCCTAATTGGTTTCAATAGGACGACCCGATCTACCTTGTTTTCGGATCATAATTAAGCGTTCATAACGCGGGCAATGCTTAACAATGGTTAGCATCGCAACGGCTTATGCGTAGTTGGGTGGGTGGGTGGGGTTATTCTGCTGACCCTTCTCTTTATAAGTGCCATTATGTCAGGTAAAAAGAAAGGGCATTGGGGAACCGAGGCAGACGTTCAAACAACATTTTCGATGCGATTTTTTGCTGCTTGGGGTAACGCATCATGGCAGGCACTAAGGGGTGTGGAAGTGACAACAAAAGTTGCTTGAAATATTCGGGAAAGTCATGTTAAAAACTCAGTCATAACTTAATGGCCAAACCCCTGGTGGTGGCTAGGTGCGCTGCATCTTAATGATTTCTAGGGATCTTGCCATAGGGAATAACACTCGCATTCCCCAATTCCCCTGCCGCAATGCTGTTTGGAATACTAAAATGGTGGCCGCCTCATTCGATGGTGTTCTACTTAGGCACAGAAACGAGAATTTGGTTTGTGAACATTTGCGTCTATAGCAATGGTTATGTGTGGTATGGAACTGACCAACCCACTGTTGAACTTAACATACTGTATAGTTGAAAAACTACAAATCTAGAGCAGGCTTTTTCCCTTTTTAAGGGCAAAGGGAGGATTGCCAAAGACTCCATTTTGAATTTGTAACATTTTGAGTCAGATGTGGTTACACTGATGCAGGAATCGTACTAAATTTGTTTTGGAGCATAGAAGAATTACGAAAAATATACTTAAAGCATTGAAATGCAGGAAAATAATGTTGAAAGCTTTATCTGTCTTTGTTTTCTGCAAAGAGTTGAAGACAGCAAAATTATTGAAAGTTCAATGAAAATATATAGTGAAGTTATTTTATAATTTATGTTTTAATACGTGTTTGTGAAATCATTTGTGTAGTTATCTCATGTCATGTTTTTTTTTTTTTTTCAAAAATGGCAGTTTGACTGAAGTGCTTTGAAAAGTACTTTACAAATGCCATCATTATTAGATACCACTTTTTGACTTGGAACGATTGTGAAACGTTTTGTCTGAATAGTAAGAATCGTGATGACTGATCCTTGTCATGTTTGAGCTGACTTTGTGATCACTTTAATCATGCCAAGGCAACACGACATAACAAGTAGCATGAGAACCTGGTTAGTAAGTTACTTGTGCAATTTTTTAATATACAAGAATAGCGTGCAGACGTCTTATCAAAAGTATCTTTTTATATAAATTTTAAGCAATTTCTAAGAGTAGGGACAACGTTGCAGCAGAGTTTAGCGTCTGAGGACGTTTCCTATATAATTTTCTGGGATGTGTAAGGATTTTTTACTTCTTAGAAAGTGCTATTCATATATCATGTAAGTGAAAGTTTGAATATTTTCCATATGGAAAACTGTCTTAGTTATTTTTTTAACTATTTCTTTTCGTTTTTTTCTGTATTAAGGATTTTTTATCATTAGTTATTTATAACTCAAGTCTTTTTAAATAAATTAACGATGCAGGTACAGGTTTTATGGTCCTTCTTAAAAGTCTCAACGGTAGTGACCTACATGTATATGGTCATGGGATGAGAAATCCATGGAACGATGTTACAATTATTTCTTCAAGCTTGCTTATATACGATACATTGCAACTTTGAATCCCTTGCTTTTTGCCCTATATTCTCGACAAGTAATCGATTTCGGTATACTTTGTTATGCTCTAGCTTTTCTCATAAAATTGCCAACGTACCCACAAGGGAATGCATATATGTAATTGGAGCAGATCTCCTATATTGTATTAACATTAATGATTTATGCATGACAATGTACGGTACATGTCTTCATACATAAGCTCTAATTGAAATACACTGAACCCTTCAATGCTACACAATAAATACTTTTTTCTTCAAAATATTCAAGTAATATATGTGTAAAAACCAATACATCGCACTCAATTTGACTTGTGTTTAATTTATCCAGATTTTGCAAAAGATGAAAAAAAAAAGCACGAAATTATGACGGTTACTGCGATAACTATTAACATGTATATAGTATATATATTCATTCACATGACAGCTAATATGCTGTTGTGTGATATGTAGGCACATTTTCGGTATTGAAAAAAAAGTTTTAGTAGTCGTTTACGCTAATCGAAACTTCAAATTGATATTTCCAAACCTATAACTTCATTCGGAGTTAAATACTATACGATTTCATAATGTTATTACATGTAACATTATCATATTTATGCCGATTATACATATTGCTAATTTAAATACATATTATCGCATATTTTATAATTCAATATCTTCTTACTGTATATGTGACTGGTGGTTAACTGTTCCTGAAAAATACACTTAAAATATATATGCATACGGCTTTTGTATAATGGCTAATATACATTTGAATTGTACAGTATATTAAAATATATAGCTTCTGTTAAACAGGCTGATTTTAAGTACATGGCATTAGTTAATTGATCAGAACATTGTGATGAATCATGAAGATATCCTGTCCCAAATTCTCAAAAACCTATTATAAAATATTTTGGGTCTGCAAGTAATTTTGTTTTTACATTTGTGCAACTATTATGTGTATGAAATGCATACTAGAGTACTATGCATAACTGCAGACTTATTTTCATAAAACTTACTACCAATCTAGGCTATATACTGTGCAGGCATAATTATGCATTGTTAAGACTTTGACGTTTTGATTATACAAATTCTGGCAGATATCAGACTTGAAAAACTTTCTTCATTAAATCTGTCTAAAACTTAGTAAGGCGATAGGTTGCTAGAAGACAATGAAGGTCGATGTCCTCCTGCGTTGGCTTGAATCACGATATGCATGGTGCCCTGATATTCGCCTTATTTTCGATTTTTTTCTGCCTCCATTTTCCCTTATAATTTTGAGAATTTTTTAAACAGTTTTTTTGTTCAGCATCTCTTTAATGCATATTGACATGGCCCTTCCCATCTGCGTGTCTTCATTTTTGTATTAATAAATGCACTGTTGTTATTCTTATCCCGACACTTAAACCAATCCCATTTTTTTGCGGTTTTATATTTCGCACAGATCTAGTCATGGGGGCTTCTCTTGAAGACTTCCGGATGAGGGTGCAAAGTTGTTTCCCATTATGGGGGCTTGAATTATGACTGGATGAATGATTGGTTTAAATTAGACTTTAATTTGCTTCTTTTCCATTGTTAGTGCTCAATTCACAGTGGTAAAGTCCATGCAGTCGTTTGATTTAAAACATTCTGATATTGGTGCATTTGCTAACACATGTATTGTTTTCACCCAAACATCACTTTGAAAGTTTCTACAAATTCATGTTCTTAACCATAATTGACTTTTGCTCTTAATTATGTACATTCTTGAACCGGTTCAGCATCATGTCATTTCAATATGGTTCCACTATGTTTATCTAGAAGAGCCAGTTGGGCAACGTTTTTAACAATTCAAATAAAATTGCAGTTTTTGGAGTAAAAGAGCATGTAGAGAATGCCACCAAGAAAGTGCTGACCAGGGCTAAATTTGATACAAAAACTCGACAGATCTTTGATGCCAGCAGTGTTATAACTCTGCATAAGGTCCATGGTTGTTGAACCATCAGCACAATGCTTTCTCCTGGACAGTCACCTTAGAGGGCCTAGACAATGTGGGTGTTCTGAAAGTGACTTTAAGTCCAGAAAACGTTCACCTGGTCCTCCTCCAGTCTCCCAGCGATACGAAACCGTTTCCAAATTTTTATTTCACGATAAAAGAACTGGAAAAAGGCGACTTTTGACCCTGACCAAGTGGACGACCCGGCCTTCAGACCGGTGATGTGGTGACTAATGTAAACATAGATGGACGTTAACGTTCTTCTTGGCAATGTTATGCACATTTGCAAAAAAAAAAGCCCTCAAGAAGTGCATGAATCACGATGGACGATGGGACGATACCCTTGCTTCAACAATGAACTTTTCCCAGTTGTTCAACCCACGATCCGTTAGTGGTGTCGCTGCCTTGCCTCTTCAGTGTGGAGGAATGCGTGTGTGGTGCGGTGGTTCTTGTGGTGCTGGATCGAAGCTTTGGATTTTTCTTGCTGATTTTCGGTGCAAATATATTCATTCATTCGTTTTGACTGTTCGTACTGGATATCTTCTTCGCCTTCTCTTCATGATTACTTAATCGGTGAGTTCCTCAGTTGATGCATTCCTGACAACATTAAACATCAAGGCGTTTTGCATACTTTGTGCTTCTTGATTGCTATGAGAAGCCGGTTTCTCACGATAAAAAGACATCTTTATCGTGGTTTTTTTAGCAATTATGTCAAGTGATATTGAAACCAAATAAATTCAGCTTCGATTGCTGTACTTAAATTTTTAGGATAACCCTGAATGCTGATGCAGTGAGTTGGATTTCATGAATATTGTAGAAAAAAATGTTCTTCACCAGCCTCCTCTAGATTAGTAAGCACGTTGAGCCAGAATATTCAACGTAGTATTAGGCTCATTGCTAATCTTGTGAAAAGAGAACAGAAATTTGGCAGGGAAAGCGTGAGAAATGGAAAAAATCTTTTTAACCATGAGTGTTGGGGGTGTCCGGGGTGTTTTTTGTGGTTTCTCCAATTGCATGTGGTGGAACCAGATTGGCAGTAACAGCAAATGTCGCCCATGTGTATTCAGGCTTGAGTCGGAGTCAATGAGCTTGGGTTTTTTATGCTGGGGAGTTAAAATGAGCCGTGCTTTTACTTCTTCACATTTCGGGTTAACGGACTGCATGTTACTGATGGGATGCTGCGCGTAGCCATGGAAACGTCTGTGGCATCTTCAGATTTCAGTCCGGGTTTGAATCATTCCCTTGTTCAAAACTAGCATAAATATGTTTCAGATGTTTGCAGCAATGCACCATTCTAACAATCTTTGAAAAATAAGGAAATGTGAAGATAATATTTCAATATGGAGCTGATGTTTTGAATGAGATTTTTCACTTATTTTTTGTTAAATGAACGAGATGTTTATTTCAATGTTTTTCTATTGTATGGATTCCTTTAATGGCCATATTAAGTTTATTATGAATGGGTTGAGATTTCCCTATTTTATACCAACTAGGATGATTGATAATATTGCGGCTCTTTGTAAAAAAATGTCTGATTAGTGGATACAGTGAAATTTCATCGGATCCCTTTTTCCAAACTATCTGGTTTCAATATTTGAGTAAAAGAAGTTGTCGCGTGTATTACAGGAGGTATTAAATGGTTTCGCAACCGATTTCAAATTTTTATTTGCGGTAAAGGATAAGTTGTTGGATAATTAACGGCCAATGCCATGGCCGCCATTTCCCCTCAAACTAAAAAAGTACCGTAATTTCTTAATAGTTTTTTACAAGTTACTAAACTAATAAAACTTTTCCCCTGTAGTGAGGGAAGAAGGTCTATCGTACACCTTGTTGTCGGTAGTTTACCACGTATTTTATAGCCTTTATAAGTATTTATTTTCCATACCACAAATAATTTCCAATTGCGTTTTTTGTTTTTATATGCTTTCAGACGTGCATGAAAGAGCTTGGCAATTTCCTTTTATGAAATTTTGTTTGGTTTTTTTCCCTCTCGTTTGTTATCCTCCGAGTTATGTACACGTACTTGTGTATTGTGTATTTGTATATAACGTCATAAATAGTCTCGCATAATGCATATTTCATACATTTAGCCTTGCTCGTTTATTTTTTTTTCTATAATCTTGTTAGTTCGATTTGATATTGCGCACGTGAGTGATGAAATTCAATTATATTCTGAAAGCCGAGGCCTTGTATCAATGCTAAACAACTATTAGTTATTCGCGCAGGGCCATGTAGTTTGAGCAAATGAACGATTAACCGGTTAGCCTCGCAATCCCGCCAGGAAGAGTGCGTGATTGGCCGGAGCAAATCCAAAAGCGTAAAAACTGCTTATAAAGTAAAAACGCTCCTAAAATAACCACCAAGCTTCACTTTTTCAGCATTAATAAGATTTGCAAGTGAATGCAGTTTCCAGGCGATGAATGATGCATGAATCACATTTAAATGTAAAAAAGGCAAAAACACGAAATAGAGCCTATTTTTAGATCAGTTGTATTCAGAATGGATTAAGTTACACGAATAATCTGGATATTTTGAAATTTTAACGATAAACTAACCCTTATTATTGCCGGCAAATTAACTTCGATTTGTGGAGAGTGTCAAGTGACTGGTTTTGGACTGCCAAAATTAGGTTTTCGCCACTTCTTCTCATGATATATCAAATTATAAAATACGCTCTCCCTCATATAAAGTTCAGTCTTTATCATGTGCACATGGCAAATTGAACAAAAAAAATTAAAACAAGACGGGTATAGATAACGCGGTTAAACGGATGTGGTGACCCCTGGTCACAAGATGACAGCCATGTACTAATCAAGAGGAAACTCTTAATGAAGAAATTGGCAGTATGGGATTTTAGAGGGTCGAGAAAACCAAGTTTCAGCCATGGAACGGTCACTGACCTATCTATATGTATAATCCTGCTTTTTAACGACATAAAACGAATTTATAGCATGTAGTGTACTCGAGGACATTTATAAATCAAATTTAGTATTAGATGTTCTCTGTCGCACTAGTTAGCACAAAGGCGGTTTAACTGAACGCTTTAAAATTTGAATGTAGGCCTATTTATTATGAACGAAATATAGAGGCCACCAAACCTATAAAATTATTTGGAAATGAATAATGTAAAATCATGGACTTATTTTGCTAGCCTGGTGGACTTCATTTTGCGTTTTATAAGTATAAAATGGCACTATTTTTCGAAGGGTCATAGCATTTTTACTTATTAAAATGTGCAGCTATAAAAATATAAAATTTAAATTACTCATATGGTACTCTATACTATATATCAAAATCTTTTTCGTCTGACCTATACGATGACGACAAGGCCTACCGGTGTTGGTTGTAAAGTACTTGTCTAAGGGTTTGGGGGTCGTTTTTTATAAACTCTTATACCTATTCTTCTTCCCTTCAGAATACTTCTACAAACATGTTTGGTTGTAATTTGATATAATAATTTGCGATGTATCAGCCATTCATTGGTATGCACAAAAACTGAACAAAAGATGAAAGATTATTCTCCCACGGTACATAAAGTACACTCTAAAGTATACTCTCCTATTCCATTTGCATATAAAATGGTGTTCTATATCAAAGAGTATCTCAAAATTTAATGGATAGCCCCGACATTGTGAAAAATCATGAATTTCTACATAATTGGCATACACGATTTTATCTGGTTCTTCATGCTAACGTTCAAGTTTCTAATCAAAGTTTATCAATTTGGCAAGTATTGATGATGTTCTTAAGAAACTTGTTTATATATCTTTGGTTTGTAAACATGCATGGTCTTCAACCATGGCATCAACTTCCTGCTCGGATGCTTTATAGGTCAATGTAATTTTCGATTAAAATGCCTTATTTTGAGCTCAGATTTCTGTGCTTATAATTTTTGCTCAACCATTATCATGGTTTTGGAGTATCCAGTAACTGATATTGATTTTCAAGGACATTCACCTTCAGCCGTGCTGTAATTATAATTTAATGGTTTTAGCCACAATGGTTTCGGCCAATGCCACTTTCACCTTTGCACACTTTTCCACGCACAAATCACGTACTGACCGTGATTACATCGGGATGAGCAAGTTTTCAAAGGCCTTGTTTTGTGATTATGAGAGGAAGATCATGATAATCGCAACTATTTTGATAATAAGCTGGCCGAGGGTGAAATGAGCAAATTGGGAATATAAATATGGGAATATGTGGCATGAAGACTACGACGTGAGATCTATAAAGCTGCATTTTTTGTTGTTGTTAAACTCAAATTTGCTCTAATGCCACCATAACCGTGTTCGCTTGCAATATGTATATTTTCCTGCAAAGCAATTTGAAAAAAATTGAAAATGGGTGATTTTATCTGCTTTTACTGGACTTGGGATGTTCAGAAATTGCGAATTATGATGATCGTAAAACAAATCTGCAATGGGAAAAACAGATATACTGAAATGAATATTTGTGGACACTATATATATTTCACGTTTTTCATGTTGATGCATTTATCTGTTATGACTTCTATAAACATGATAGGATTTTTTAACGTTGCAAGAACGGACTTTATGACCTTAATAAAAAATAGATTAATTTGTGTAAAACGACTTTAAATACAGTAGATTTCACATGCGATGTATGTATGTATGTCGATCCCATTTTTGTAAGTTGAAAGAAAAAAAAAAGGATGAATAACAAAAACCTTATGTTTAATTTCAGATAGATTGGAGAGTGAATTCCCTTATCGAATATGATATGTTAGCATTGTTACACTTTCACTTTTCTAAGGGCGAAACATCAGTCTTTCCATGTATAACCTAGATCTTTAACTTAGACTTTGGAGATTTCGCACAAGTCGTGCTCTTTCCTTACATAAAATCGTGACATTGCCTCTCCATGATACCTTGACAAAACTTTTTCTTTTGGAGCTATGTATGTACAAGTATTCGCAGGCTTATCTAAATATACATACCCATGTTCTATTACTCATATCTAGGGCATCAAAATTGTCGATTACATTAAATTTATGTATTTAGGCCCAGTATTTATGAACCACCCTTAGTTGTAACTTGTAACGATTTGAAATTTGTCGACTTAATGCTCTTGCCTGAAAATGACTAGCAAATCGTTTGGGAAATTAAAGCAGTGTGAAATAGCGCGTGACCCCCACGTGTGAGAACACAATAGTGGGGTGGAGGGCTATTCGTCATGGCCTACAACATTACCTTTGACCTATGACCCCGACTTAGTAGAGGTTGGACTAAGACACGCGATATTACGTGATACGATGTTTGTTTCTTCTACCAAGGTGAACACTGACTTTAGACAGGGAACCATCACGAATTTCTCAGCTGGAAACACTAATGGCATTACTGATGAAAAACATTTGCGAATATTTAACTAATTAAAGCTAATCAAAAAAAATTATGCTACTGTATGTTTACCACATTTCTGATATGACTAGTGTGATTGGTCTAATAATAAGTGTGGCTATTGTTAAACTTTGTTTAATAACTATAACTAATCATATGTTTTAAGTAGAACATTGTCTGCTTTGAATTTATGAGTAAGCTTTTATAAAAAAGCTGGAATTTTCCATGAGCACCATGTGAGTAAAACGCACACATAAAGCATATTTTTTATAGTAAAAAAACTCAATTGTCGTCTTCAAAAGTATGTCGTTCCACAATTGCCAAACTGCTTATTTTAAATGCAAAGATATGAGAAAATGAACAATTTCAGGGTGGGAATGGGTCTGTAGAGACGTGCATCTTTTGTTCACTGTCTGGGCATATACAGATTCATAATCGTACTGTATATCACATTCCTGGAGCGTTTACATTGTCGGAAATCCTGCTTGAATTTCAATGCATAGCTGAAATTATGCGCTTCAAATACCTGCGAATTTGTCTGCTACGGGCAAGGTCATCAGTTTCAATGGCTTTTTAGCGTGGTTGTTTTTATATATTTTTTTTGGTATCACGTATTTTTTTTTTTCTCCACATTTTGAAGACGCTCTTTTTAAAACGTATGAATATAAAAGACCTAGTTATGCATAATCGGATTGACAAAAGTCACTTCAAGACCAAAGGATAATGTTAAGCTCATCGGTTTTATGACAAAACATAAGCCAAGAAGGAATGAAAAACAACGCCCACCATAGTACACCACCTACTTATTTGGCCTAAATTTACATAAGGTGGTTGTCATCTGCTCCTTTTTTTTCCATTTTATATAAAAAAGTGTACTTGTTGTGTGTAGTAACCGATGATTTGCGCAATTTTCATTCTGATCTTGTTGGAAGAATTTTAAGGATAATAAACCTGATTGTAATTGGTTTTCGACTGTGGCGCCATCTTGCAAATGTCTCCTACAAACCAAATAACACAAAGTTTTGATAAGTGATACAGTTAACAGTAATACTTCAATACCAGTTACATGCTTAAAATATTTCTAGGGTATGTAATCTTTTATGTTCATATCAAAAGTAGTCCATTTGGCATACTTTGCCATCAACATTCAGGTATTAAACAAAATTAATGTAAACACTCTTTACACATGTCACAATTATTATCACTTATTCACATGTTTTGTCTTCAGTACAGCCTCAATCCTTCTTGAAAATATAGTGAACATATACAGTAAATAGGGTACTGATTCATCTATATATGTTGCTCAAAACATGTATTGCCAAGAATTAAGATATTGTAACCAGTGAATGTAGACTTGTGTAACGTCATGTCACTTCCATTTAAAGATGCTTTTTTAACATTTCCGCGATAGCACTGGTACGAAATTCGTGACTCCGATGGCTTTGCATCTCAGAAGTAGGTCTTATGGTTTGTTGGGGGTGCTTTACATCTTTTGTCGCATGACAAATGTATTATTTCCACATAAAAAGCGCCCCACCTAGTGAGAACAAAAAATAACGTTAAAACCTCTAGTAAGTCAAGCTTCCAAGCATGACGTGATAATCACAATACGATCCTACCTACAGTATATGGACTAATTTTTGTAATTCCCAGCCTGTTTCGATATTTCGTTTTTTGTGTCTGTGTGTTGTGCGTGTTTTAAAAGCTTAGACAGTGCGGTTAATCAGGCTTGAAATGTGTAGTTCATGTTCTTCTAACCTAGACCGTGAAACGTTAAGCAAACAATCTTAGGTTACATGCATTACAATGTTCCATTATGTGATGGTTGATAATGTACCTAACTGGTCTGTTAATCAGCATTCAATGTATGACATGCAAGCCATTTTGATTCCAATTAGATATTTCTTGTTGATCTAGTTAACAGAAACACCGATTATGACTTAATCAATTGAATCAATCAGTCAAATTTCAGAACTTTGGAGCTCTGAAGTGATACCAAGTGCTCATCTGATTGTCACTTGGTTATCATATTTTAGTTACTATTACAGGTCAGTCAACTAATGGCATGCTTCAGACACATACTTTTTTGTATTTTCCAGTAGGTGGCGTTGAAAGTCTTGATGAAACGTGCTCTGATGCATGGTTCCTCCGCCTTCGCATCAATTTTGGAACTTTGTATGATGTATGTTGCATGGGAATAGGGATCTTGAACGAGGCGGGGTTAAAGACTCCTTCACGCAGGTGTCCGACCTGGATTGCATCATAAATAAAAGTGCCCAGTATAATCCTTATGGACACGTGGGTGATGGTGGGTCGAAAGCCTTTGTTCTCGTGTGTTTTGCGAATGGGCGTTGCCCTTTGTTAATACCATACAATAGATACGATTGTCATTCTTAGGTTGGTCTGGCAGGGAAAACAATGATCTTATTGGTCAAGGTTATTATGGCATTGGCCACTACTGTATTTTATGGAAAATGATGAATTATTGGTAGGTCCACCTCTCACTGAAAGTTTGGTAAAAACAAAAGTGTTTGTAACTATGACAGAGACTGCTTTACCAAAAAGTGAATGGTGCATATCTTTTTACATTTGATCAGACTGATGTTGGGCCAAGAGATGCTATCATTTCTGGAAAACTGAGCTATAAAATTTATAACACTTTAATCAGTGTAGCCTCTTCTGTTATTATTTACAATAGCTACACATTAGTTGCTAACCTGGTGGATTTTGATATCTTCTTGCAAGGTTATCGTGGAAGCCATCTTGAATTGGCCATGTTGTTGACCTCATAAAAGCGTTCGACCAGTAATTATTTGAAAATTTGTTTTGAAAATAAGTTTCAAAATTTTCTTTTCAAAATAGTTGGCCGATGAGTCAGTTGAATGATCATGTGGTGAATCATTTTGTGAATTAAAAGCAATTTTAAGGTTTGTTTGTATGAAGTCATAATAATCCTAACCGGTTTTTTCAAAGAAATAAATCTTACGCTTAAAGTTGTATAATTTTGCAAGGTCGCAAAGTTTTTATTATAAAAAATTGGATAATAAAGTAGCGGAACAAAATATCCATCCCCAAGATATTTCCATGAAAAAAAAATCTTATTTCTAAAAATGTTTTTTAATGTAGGAAAACTTGTTAGTCTATTGCTTTCATGATGTTTTCTTTAAAACAATTCCGAAATGGAGAAACAATTGTTGTGTCCCCTTTCTGTATATTCACCTTGATCTTGATCTTGGTCGGCAAATGTCAACTTTCAAGGGGACAGTATTTGGCAGTTTGTTACCTGATGTCAAGATAGCCAGGCGTGAATTTGTTTGTAAATGCGCTTAAAGATGAGCTCACTCATAAAAGGTTGCGGAATTTAAAGTCCACCATAACACGTACTATAATAATAATGTGCTGTGGATGAGGGGTGAATACCGTATGAGAACCAAATTTATGGTTTTTATCTTTGCTTCGGTCTACCACTGCAGGGGTATTAATGAGCAAAAAAAATGTCCCCCAAACAAGACGTCGTCTTTTTTATCCTGTGCTATTTACACGTTATTGTAACCCATTTCTATTCTGTTTTGAAATGCAAACGGCCTGTCTTAACTATTTAGTGATTTTGGCAAAGGTCATCCAGGTTACCTTTGCATAATTTGTTCCTGTGCTAATTCTCAAATTTACTAATTTCAAAAGTTGTTGCAGTGTTTCAAACTAAAACATTTTTTGTTAAAAAATGTTTTCTTTACATAATATTGAGTGGACAGTGAAGCTCAGTGAAGATCTTGTTACAGAAGTTTTGCCAATTTTTATTTGATATCTTTGCATGTCATGCCTCTAATATGCATCGAAAATATGATAGAAAAAAATGATCCTTTCTTGTATGTTGTTAAGGACATTGGCCATAAGGGGATAAAATATATGTGATATAAGTAATATGACTTTTGGTGGCACATGCTACATTTCATCCTCTAATGACCACCAATGACCCTTATGATGCATTTATTTTTCATTGCTTCCTTTTTCTGCTGAATGTGTCGTCGTGAAATAGACAGAAAAGCGCTTTTGCCCATGAGTGACATATCCAATTTGCCAGTTGCAACATCCTTTTTATGGCGGCTGCCACATTTTTGTGCTTTTTCATTAGCGAAACCTCATCCAGTTGCGATGAAAGTAGTCTTATCTGAATTAATTAAGGAGGCGCTTCCTGATGTCATTCGACATCGCAGCCAGCAAATGTTGCGATTTCGAGTCACGATTCTCGTCTTTTATGAATTACTGCGCAGAATAATAACATTTGTTCAAATCAATGAATGGCCAGCTTTATATAAGAACGTTATGTACGGCAAAACTGCTATCTTCTCAAATGGCTTGTTGGAATTGTTGCAATAACAGGTCTTTGCAATCACTTAGACTCTTTAGAGACAAGGAAACATTGGCTTCCATATTGCTCGAGACATTTTTCTTGGAATGAGTTTCAATTCTCCTAACATCGTCCTCCAGGGACCAAGTTTACTAGTAACTGAAACTTATAGACTTTTTAAGCTATACAAAAAAAAACTTTGAATTGTGAAAAAACCTGATTCGTTTATGCGATATGCTAATTGCGATTGTCTATTAACATTTTAATTATATGGTCTATTCTGAATAATGTGATATTTTATCACTTTCCGACCAAACCCCTGGCAGGTTACATCCAGAATTCACAGAACATTTTATCATTTCTTAATCATAAAAATTCCGAAACCTGTTAGCTTTTAATGGTCCCGCCTGTTTTTCTCCTGCAATCTTTCATTATCCATCTTTGTTTCAATTACATTTTATTGCTCGCAAATTACATCTTCTCAATAAGCGCCATGAAAGGAGTAATAATGGCAAAATACTTATGGCTTATGTCAATGTACTCTACGCTTAACTATTATTCGGCGATGTTGTAAATTAACAATATAACACAAGATTTATACTGAAGTCCCATGTTGGCTCTCTATGAATTTTCTTCACAATATTTGGCAAAAATTCTTAAAATAAATGTATATAAACAAGGATATTCCTGATGAGATTCATATAATATGTTGCACGCCTTGCAATGCAAATAATTATGTAATGTGACTACACAGCGGGTTATGTATTCCAGAACCACATGCGTGAATCCTCTGGTGATATTCATTGATGTACTGGATTTCGTGACAGTATACATGTGTGGTCCAGTGAATACAATTTTCTTTCAACTTTTTTTGATTTGGACTAAGGAAGTGCTGGTAATTTCATTAAAAAGTAGCCTGTAGACGCTTTAAAATGTAACCAATTGACCCTACGGTTTAGTTTTGTTTTTCAGTCAGTGTTTTTATGTCTTGTTGTTGATTATGAACGTTTGACAAAGATGTCTTCTCCATATGCTTCCATAACAAGGACGGAAAAGAGGCTTTTCTAACGGCGTTTCAGTGATCGTCTAAGCTTTTTTTTTTTTTTTTAAAAAATCAAGAAGAGGACAAGATACGTTTAAAAAAAGATGATTGACAGTAGACGTTACCGGAAGGAAATGAACCCGTTTGTTTTTGGATGTTTTTCCGGCAAGAGTTATAGGAAAAATACCATTGAGTTATAATATGACTGTTAAAGGAGTCTTGAAGAGTGTATACAGTTTCTTTTAAACTCTGTTTTTCTCCCCAAATTCAGAAAACCGTAAAGAAACGTTTGTGGAGAAAACATCTGTTACGTGTTCATAAATTCCGCGTAATCTCTGTTCTGAAGAGATTGGTAATGTTAGATTTCCAAAAGAAGCATGTTCACTGATGTCAACCAGGTTTCTATTTACAGATAAGTACCCATGCAAGCCCGTACAAATGCGTTGATCTTTGACAACTTTGAAATAGGAACAAGAAATGTCAGGAATTTTCAGCAATTGCATGGAAGTCATTTTAATTTTTAGTAGTTTTCAAGTCTGGTATTTTTCAGCTTTGTCAGCACCAACCTTTCCCAATTTGTCTTGAATTTTCCCCAAGGGAATATCCTTTGACAATCCTACTGAAGAAACAAGGTTTTTAATTTTTATCATATGATAAAATGAATTTATGTACTCTATAGTGACAGAAAAACATTCACGAAATGACGTTTTATTATTTTGATAATCTTAAAGTCAAATAGATTTCATGGATTACTTTCAGAATGCTAAGTCTCTGCTGGAACGAATTGTTTATAAAGGTTACATAATCTATTTTTAAATCATTAAAAAATGCCTTGTAAACATACTTTTGTGAATTCAAATTTCCGTAACCTGCGACGTCTTGGCAATATTTTTACCTTGCTGTCAAGCTATAAAAAATAATAACAAGTAATATGTCACTTTGAAGTCAAAAATACCTATTTCCTGACTTATAAACACCATTTACTGTTTCGTATTTCGTTTTGTTCTGTACTTAGGTCATATAAAGAATTTGTGAAGTTGGTTCATTGCACCATGGGTGAGATGTTCTTCCTACCCTGTAATTAATTAGTCCTGAAGTTAATTAATTCACAGAAAACTATACACACGTGCTTACGATGTGTAGTGCACTATGCAAATATTAGAGCACGATTTATTTTTTGTGCCAATTTTGCGTACAAGTTTTCAAATTAGTGGGAAGACAACCTTTCATTGCTCAGCTATTTTAATTCGTATAACTCATTAGCATGGTTATCAAATTAGTGACTTGCTTTTACCTTTTAACCGAAACCAATGTCAGCGCCATTGATATCAGTCAAACACCACCCTAAAAGGTAACGCCCCTATTTTTGCTATTCTCTTAGTTGTCACCTATTTATATTCGGAGTTACGTTTATTTATTTTTTTTAAAACTAATGCTGTGTTTGTCTGTAGTAATAGTCTGGTATTTTTTTTTAACTTAATTAAAAGTTGTTTCGCAAATCTCCATTTCAAAATTTTCAGAAAGTGACATCAATTCCATGACTCGTGTTCATTTGGATGTAAGCACAAAAGTTGGGCAATCTTTTCTCACGTTTTCTGCTTATGGTCAACTTGTTTGAACTGAGATTAGCTTTTCAAGCTTTTTTTTGACGTGGGTGACCTATGGCGTCCCAGTCTGGTAAAGCCACCGGTAGCCCTCGACTTACTTGTTATGGCGAGGTCAATCTGTGGGAGCGTGAGCATCTGGTCTCTTACCCGAAATGACTAAGTAGACATTCATTGGTCTGACATTAATATTTTTCGAAAGGGTAAATATTTCAGATTTTTCTCAAGAAGTAGGCGTCTTGAGTCCAGTTCTATTGAACTAGGGACTAGGGTAAACAACCGGTGCCGATGCAAGAAAGTTTGGCTGCAGTTGCATGGGGACATCATCGTTTTCAGGTTAGGTTAGGTTATGCTGAACCATTGGCAATGGATTCACAAAGGTCGACTCACCACAGCAAAAGCACCGACAATCCACATAAAATAGCAGAAGGTTGCTTGCGGTTGACATAGATAAAAAGTTAATTAATCGTTTTTTAAACTTATAGGCAAGGCCATAGGAACAAGTTTATCTTGGCCAAGGTATTGCTCATCTATGCATGATGGTAGAGTTGTGTAACATGAAAGTTTGGACTTTTGAATTGGTTGATCCTCTTGTCTTTATAAAGCTGGAAAGTTTTCAAGGAGTGTCTTAGCCTCCATGATTGTCGACAAAAACTTATGACAAGTTATCATGAACTATTGTGACGGTTCCAAAGAAGAGTTTGGTGACTTCCATAATTGGGAGAATATCTTGGATAGATGCAAGAATATAGAAAATCAAGGAAATGAACATTGCGAAAGAATTAAAGAATGCTGCCTTTGGCATCGTGACAATATAACAATGCTTTTCTTCGCTTCCTGGCTGTCTTTGAGTCATTAGACTGCATCTTTTATACAATTATCGTTTGCCTACATGACAAAATCGTATACTTTGCACTTTTATTTTGCCAAGAATTTCAAAGTTTTCACTTAGAGGTAACGCACGTGGAATGTTGCCAAAATTAGTTGGCTGGTCAGTGGCAGAGCCTACCATTTTGGATGAAATATGACCCAGACTTGCCAAGTTTTAATGGCTTGGTATGGCGAATGGTCCCCACCCAATTGTCACGATACCATTCTTGTCTCGCGAATATAAAAAGCGTTTTTTTGATATCAAGCATTATTCGGCCATTTGTGGTCGGACGACTTTTCCTAAACATTTCTCTGGAAACCTGGTTAACCTGTCTCGTATCAAGTTGAAGGCATGCTTATTGTTGAGTGTGTGTGTGCCACGCACTAATTATAGCTTACGATCGAAACAGATAGTTGACTAGTTTTTTTCTTCTTCCTCAGCTGAAATATAATGAACTCTGTGCCTCATCCTCATCTTTATCAAACTATAGCATTACTTCTAAGTGTTCCTCGTGTATTGTATTTAGCCCGAGCAAAAATGGAAACTGTGTGGGTCATTGGTAAAACCATGGCTGATCTCTTTCGCAAACTCTTTTTAAGTGTGTAAATTAGTAGGCAACCTCGGTGCCTCGCTGCCCTAATACCCATTCCTAAGGAAAGGTATCGTAGCCCGAAGTCATCAGATTTGGCCCAAAACAATGAACAGTTGGCCTCAATGCCATGGCCAGATGGCGTGTTTTGGCTAACTCTATTGGGTCAAGTTTAATCCAATTCTTTTTTAAGCTTACCTGGAATTATTGTGCTATTTATAAGGGGTTAGACTTTATCTTGTCTAAATCGCTTATGGTCAAGTATTGATTCCACGCCCAAGCTCGTTTTGATCCATGAAACGTGTAATTACAGCCACTTTGCCTATGTGCAAGAGAGTTTACTGAAGACATATTACAGCACAAACCTACATTACTTTAAAGTCGTTATTTGGGATGACGTTTTTTTCCTTTCGATGTATGGGATGATGGTTAAAGGAGGTTGAAAGATCATCCATGCACCGCCATCTTTGGTAGCCATGCAATCAACATGAGCCCAGTGGATTCTTGTAATTTTTGTTGCCTTCCTGTATGCACAGTGTGTTTCATAGTTACTACTGAGTTAAATTGAATACTTAAAATGGATTTTATATTCATTTTTTATAAATGACATACTAAGATGAAAATATTTATAAATATTCATTATATGTTACGTTTAAAACCAATGTAATATTCGGCAAAACTTCCGCATAGTGATCTGCTTTGCCCCTTTTTCTATTCAGCGATTAGTATGTTATAACATAATCAACACACTAGTGTAACTTCCGCTAATTTTAAGGGTGTGCGCTTCCTAAAGCATCTGGAAATAATGCGCATTCCATTCATTCATTCACAAATAGTTGTTGTTTGAAGGGGGGCACGGCGAATATGCAATTTTTCAATGGAAATGTGATAATTCAACTACCGGTTAAAATATCATTGATGCTCTTGGATGTCAATGCATTTAGGAAACATTGTTGGATTCCGTGTTCCACTACAACTTGATGATATGGTGAAGTGTATGATATTATTTAACGAATAACTTTATATCTCGTGTACTCTCTTTACGATACTGCTATTGCATATTCACCGTATCAGGCAAGCAACCGGTTAAATTGCTCTTTTCAGTCATCTGCTATGTCATGTCTGAATGTCCTTTGCATTTTTTATGAGCTATTAATCAGCTTAATTTAAGATTTCCTTGCCAATTATACATTCACTTCATCAATCTTAATCGCTCATGAAAGCGACATTGTAGGCAAATGCGAGGTAACGGGTGGTAAAGGGAGGTCACCGATTAGCTGGTAGCCAACATCATAAAATTATGAAAATGTTTTCTTAAAAGTTATCCCTGTTCATATGAGCAAATGTATGAGAAAATCAATAAAGGTCAGCACGGGGCTAAACACATTATGGAATAAAGGGTTGGAACTCCCTCAATCAAGCTGTTTTCTAATACTGTTTCAATCGTCTCCACCCGCACCTTGTGTCCGGGTTTAGCATAGGTCACTGTCAATGCCCCTACCCCCCAAACCCAATAGTGTGGTACTTTTTTTCCCTTAAATCTTCCTCTCTATTTTCTGCACTCCACCCTAACAACATTGGCCTTCGTTGCTTACCTAAGGTTGGTTAACTAACTTTGAAAAGCCGCTTTAAATTCCAGTATGACACGGCCGTATACGCTATTTTCTTCTGTTTTTTTGGCATATCTTCCACTTTTCCGGCCTTTTCCTAAGTGCAAATACTAGTCTGAAAGTACAAGAACATAAACTTTCATCTCCTTTTGCCCCGTTCAAAGTGCTTCCTGGTTATTTTTTTTTCTTCCTTGCTGATGAATTTCTAAACTGTTTCTGTTAAAATTGTCCAATCATTGATGCATTATTCATCGATGTCCTTTTTATGCCTTTAAATAATTTTTCTGGAAAGGAATTGTGTTTGTTTCTTGGGCCTGCCAACAACTACACGAACAGTGAGTGTCTAGCAATTGTTTTTTTTTCCATTAGTTGCAAGCTGTATCTAGTAATTTTATTCCTCCCAATGAATTGGACATTGATGGAAATGAGCAGACCTTGTACATTCTCTTTCTTTATCTTTACAGCATGCAAAACTTTATACAGTATTTCAAATTTCTTCAATAAAATCATCCATTTCAAAAATAACGAATCTATATGACGAATATATTGTCATTATCTAGGTGCTCCACACATATCTTGTAAGGAAGAGCACATAGGTATGAAATCATAAAAAAACTTCAGAAGTTTGCATTAAATTGAACTAAAAGTTTATTTATTCCAACAGCGTTTATTGCCTGTCTTTGAATGAACATTTTGTCGCCTACTAGCTAAAATACGGTGGAGGGTTAACCCTCCTTCTTCACAAATGCAGGGTTGGGCAACACGAATCTTATACATAGCAATTTTATTGCAGAATGAATCTCTTTATTTATTAGTTTTGTGTTGCCGCTAAATTCCTTGATGGCGTTACAGTTGACGAGTCAAAAACCACTTGCGCTAAGGAATGGTGGAAGATTTAATGATTATAAGCTAGTTACTTAAATGCAAAGGAGTCAAAAAGATCAACTGAACACTCCCTGAATTAGGCTTGTTGTTTGCTGGAATCTGTGATCAAGAATTTCCTTCTTGAACTTCAGGTTTTTTCTTGTTAATTTCAGTGTCATGCAATTCTCCAGAGTCTAGACCACTTGAACATGTATACGGTGTCAATGAAATTCAAAATGATAAGAATAACTGAAATTCTGAGGTAGGGTATTTAATCATAAATGATTTCTACAGATGAACATTTGATGGGTATCTTCAGACATGATAACTCCAAAGTTTGTCTTAATGAAAATGCGGTCAACGAACTCATGAAAGATTCACTTGTAATGCTAATTTGGAAAAACAGTATGTGTGAAATTCAATTTGTAAAGTTTACGCTTTTTACTAAGTTAGTTTGGTAGTGGTGAGGTACTTCTTAAAGCATGATCAGTACACAATCTCTCGATTTCATCCATAGATATCTAGCAAAAAACGTTTTTTCTTCATTTTACAAAAGGAGCACTGCCAAATCTACATTTTTGTAGCTTTTTTTGTATTCATAGTTCAGCTTTATGGCTGGACAGAGCGAGATGAAGGACATAAACCTAGTTAAACAGTTCCGTATTATGGTAGATTATATACATTCACGCAGGATCTTTGTCCTCGATAAAATGTAATGTCTGTGAATCTTGGTGCTGATTCCAACTCTGGGTTGACATAAGGTTATTTCAACAGCTTCTGCACTTAGTAATATGAGCTCTACTTTTATCGTTGCCATTGTGTATGGAAGTAAAAAGCTGTAATGGATCCAAATGGATCATTTCAGTGACCAAACGTGGACAAATCTTTGCTTAAAGACCCATTGGGGGTGTTGCCTTACTGGATCAATAGTGCCGGGAAGGAAACGTTGCACTAAGTTCGGATGATACTCTAGAGGGCATTTGCTCACCACTTTCATTTCGGTATTTTGTCAAAGGAAAAACGCTTTTTTATATATATTTATGCAATAAGGGCGTAGATATGGATTGCTCTGACTGAGAACAATGAATTCTGTTTACTATCCTAGCGTGGAATAAAAGATAATGTAACATGATGTCCTACACAATCAATAGTTTATTGCTTAGATCCAGGCCCAAAATAGCATGACAAATGCATTTTTGAAAGGATTCACAAAAATGTGACAAAAAACATGTTGTTGTTCAGTGTTTTAAGTTTTGAAGTTGTCAAAAGCTCATCTAGATGCAATATGAGCATATTGCAAGCAGTCATAATTTTTCAACTTTTCACCCATTTTGAATTTTCTTTTACAAATAAAGAAATTTCTTCTAGAAAATAGCGGCAAACATTTGAACCGGTGTGACCCAAGCGTGTATAAGATATTTGAGTTTGCTATAGGTCATAGCCTATGGATTTTAAACGAAGCGTGCATTGGTAGTTGTTCTGCGTTTCAAAATTTCTAGTACCTTACCACTAAGTTATTGCCATGTTTAAACCATTATACATATTGCGGCGTTATTTTTTTTTTTTTTTTTGTAGAAATGCGGTTGTGATCGACTAGCTTTACGCTAAAGATTTATTGAATAAACCGCTGCAATAATTTTAAAAGCAATTTTCAGCGAAGGTTTTTAGGCAAATTTGAAATGTCTACAGTATATTGTTTTGATAAGCAAAACTGATGGAAAATCTTGTTATAAAACCACATTTAAAAAACTAATGGTGTATTGCAATCCAATTACTTGCTCTATTTTCCACCATAAATGTGGATTTACTGATGCTCAGTCATTGGTCAGAGGTTAACTTTATCTGAGTTGTGGTGCAATCAACAATGGATTCAAAATTTAATTACAAATATAATTAAATTTAACGTAGAACAGAGTGGAAAAGAACAAGGCGTCCGATAAATACATTTTTTTCACCTAAAATTCGACAATTTTTCTGACCATTCTCTTCGTATACAAGATCGTTCATTTTTTTTTGGCAGAATAATCTTCTTAATCTGTAAACTGTGTTAAGTTTCGTCTGGGCCATTGGGTTGGTCCTAGTTGCCACATATTTCGTGCCGCTCCTCAGCCTTTCCAGAAAGTTGGCCTTCCAACCCAAAGGTAAAGTGATTTTATCAGAATGGATCCAATTAACATTGGGGTGAAGCCCTTCTCATCTATCATTATTTCCATACGATTTGAATGAAGGATACTTAGTTAGGAAATACGAGCATAAATTGCAGGGTCCACGCCCGTATGAGCTGCGGGAGAGCTTCGCCTTGTAGGGACTTTTGAGGATTTTTTGAATGCCGTCCATACGTGAAAGCGGGTTCAACTTTATTCCAGAATGATGACCGATTTTTTTTAAAAAAAACTCCTGATATGAGGTTGCTATTGATGACTCGTTGATATTTGTAAAACTTAAGTGACATTATTGGAATCAACAGTGTTGAAAATCTACTTGTATTTAACTGCACTTCATCATCATATATCAAATGCAGCATCCAAGACATGTCCATGACAGTGACAAAATGTTGAAAACGTGTATAAGGTAGCACAACGTTCCGTTTTCGTTGCCATATTTGGCCGTAGGATGGCGCAAGTGTTTTATTCCGTTATGGCCCATTTTTGAGCGCTTAACCGATTGGGATTTTGAAACAGATTAGTTGGAAGGAATCAGGGGAGGAAAAAACTTCAAAGTTTGAGGGTTCGTTAACGGTGTTGCCAACAACAAAAAAGGGGCGCCAGTACGCCTTCACTCAGATTTATTTTGCAATAGCCAACAATGAATGAAATAGCGGCGTGGCTGCATCACTGTATGACATAATTTATCTTTTGGGTACTGGCAGCTTTTCCCCTTCCTCTCCATCATATTTTTCCACCAGCTTAAGTAACGTGAAATCCCGTTCGTCCCGTTTATGCAAATCATTGTTTATCTCGAAGACTCTGGTCGTACATTACTCCAATGTGGTTTCTTCAAACGGGATTAGCGCCAAGAAAGTACGTTGCTGAAGATGGCGTCGGCGTTTTGGACAGGGGTCAAAGGTTAGTTTCGTGCGTGTAATACCTTACCCCTTGTGGCCATGGTATGAAACATCTCGAAACTTGGGATATATGCAAATGACGTCGATCATGAATCGTGAGAGAGGAGTGTTAATGTTGGAAGTTTCACTGGATTGTTATCGGGAAGTCATGAAATGTCAGCAGCATCAGAATGGGAGTGATTAGAGCCACCTACCGGCATCAGAACAACATCCAGTGTATACTATCGGGAATCTGAAATTCATTTAGACGTATTAGAACACCTGCCTTGGCGGGGGGTCCACCATCTTGCACGAGGCTCAGCTGGACCATGCACGATTTCAAGATTATGTTTTGAAAGGACAACCGCGAATATCAGAGAATCTCTGAGAGTGGACAGAGACGACAGACGCTGTTGGTGGCGCTGTTGATAGTGGTCAGCTTGCTTAAGTGGAACCGTCATCAGATATTTGGATGTTGTCGAAATTTAGGATAACCACGAGTTAACGGATGGAAAATGATGCATGTTACAGAGATTTCAGAGTTTCGAGCATGATTTCAAAAAAAAAAAAATACTTTTAGGGTAATACAAATCAATATCAGGCCATATATGGGCACATCTTTGCCAGATCTTCCATGCACGTTTGAAACTCCCGCGTTATGGTAAATAGGCTCTTGAAATAAAGCTCTTGTGGTTTTGACTAAATATCTTGTTTTCATCAAGCACTGTTAAATAATATCGACAAACTAACAAACTTTCATTGCTGTCAGAGATGCAGTGATGCACACATGTAAAACTGTCTTAGATCACGATTTTCTCATTTCTGTTTGCACTTGTACATGTATTTGATCACGCTATTGTAACGATATTCATGTTCACCAACTATCTTACATCGTTTACGTGTTTATGTACCGGAATGTTTGCTAGACCATTTATCAGACATGTCTAGCATATGAATGTTCTTGTAGCGAACCAAGAACATGACATGATTTAAGGTACCACGAACTCTGAAGTTTTTCTCACGAAGTTCACGTTGTGATGTCTTCCAGATTTCAGAAATACCTTTGTTTTTTTGTGCGACTTTGGCGCCATCTGAGGGCATGCGTGTCATAAGTGAGGTGAAACAGCACGTTGTTACACATTCTCCTGCTGGGATAGGTCGTGATATACACTGTATACTAATGTGTTGGTTTTAGTGATATGTGCACTTTTCGTATAAATATTTGTTACATGCATTAATTAAGCACAAGTTTATTGTGTTATATATTACTTGACAGGGTGCGAGTAACCGAATGTTTGTAATACTTACTAAGTATTTGTAGAGGTGATAACGACTAATAAAAGTAATTTAAAAAGTTCGATATAGGAAGTTCAAAATAATGTGCAATTCGCACACATAGGAGGTAACAGGTGCCAATATGGACATTTCACATTTCATCTATGGCAATTATGCATGTTGTTTTTCACTTTGTTTGAAGTGTTATCATCTGCTTTTTCTAATCACGGTGTTTAATATTATCATTTTTCTTAATTTCAGAATAATTTATCAAATGGGAAGTCTACCATAAGGAGTGGGAAGGTAAATAACGCCTTTTATATAATAATTTGTTGGTAAAATTGATGAAAAATTTGACAAATCATCACTTTGCACAGCGTTTGCATTGTGTTGATCTGTGGTGTATTATTTAACCATCACACATCCCCTGTCTACACAAATGCTCGTTCACAGTTATAGACAGTCCGGAAGTGATTCGGTCACACATTTTCCGTTATGTTGTTTAGTGCCTCCGCATAAACGGAGCAAAATTAACCTTTCGCCAATAGCTAACAATAGGTGTTAAAACTTATTAGGCCTTTAGGATAACAATGAATTCCTAATGAGGCGGTTTAATTCTGAGCAACGAGTGGCCATTATCCCCCTCCCTGTTTTTGTTCGAATGATTGCCACTCAATAATTGACCTTAAATCTGTGCGTTGCATCCTGGGATATGTTTGTACTTCATAAATAAACAAGAAAACAATAGAATTAAGCCGTACCAAAGGGTTAATTAAGCTTCTTTGAATTAACCACAGAGCGAAGGGAATGCAACGGTTTGTGAAAAATGAGTTTTTTATGTGAAAAAAGTGATAAGGGCGGCAACCATGTAAAAAATCCTCATCAGACGACATGTTTATGTTTAGTGTTTGTCTTATCCTGCAAATCCGCAGTAGTTACTGCGTGACACGGCCTCACTGCTCACCTTTCTATCGATTTAATCAGATTTGACCCCCATCTTTTTGTATTTCTTTTGGCTTTCGGGTGGGATGGAAGAGGAGGGGGAAGACACAAATATGAATATCATTTAAGTTTAATTAAGGCCATGCCTTGTTTTAGATTCTGACGAAGTGATGATGATCCTAACATCCCCTCAATTCAAAACTGGTTATGGTAGCCGTTTTGTAATCAATATTTGTTGTCACACGAACACGAACTTGCGTCATGTTTCGTAAAACATATTCATAACGATGTGGTTTTAATCCTAATTGATCCTTGCTCGTAAATAACAGTAGTATTTGCCCATCAGCCGCATTTTTTAAAATTCAAACATTGTGCAGACCTTTTGCATATTCAGTATGAATTCACACTTGGCTTATGCTAAACGTTGTTTACAAAAAAGTTTTTGATAACGAAAAATTGCAAAAGAAAATATATTGCAAATAAAGGCAGACTGAAGAATTTATTGTATAGCTCCTGAAGCGACCATGTTGAAAATGTCATACGCCACCAGGGGGTGATGTGCTTCACAAGTGAAGATATCGCACGCATGTATCTTTTGATGGGATCATTGCAAAGTATTTCCAGAAGCATAAAAACTATTTCAATAAACAATTTTGAGGTTTGGAAAATCAATAAATATTTAACGAAACCGACGATAAAAAATGTTATTAGCAACCGGTTTTTAACGGTTGTGCTACCTCCTCATGTATACAGTAGTATCATTTCTAATATTATATTTCTGACATTCAATGATTAGGTCGAATTTTTACCTCTTAATATATGCTAATGAGTGTTTTTTCATCCCCTTCTCTCATCCTCGCACCCATTAACTGTGGGTTTAAACATAATTACAATTTGCCCAGTTGTAACTCAGTCGAGGAATCACCTGCTCTGCACACTTAAGGTCACAGCTGTCACTATTTTTAATAGTTAGGTCGACCAAATACTTGTTTTAGTTACTGGACGTGTAACGTCGGGTACAACGAGGGGAGGGGCCGGGTTAATAAGTTTCATTAAAAATTAGTGGTCGTGATATAAAAACCCCATAAGTCAAGTGACGAACTCGTATAACGGTGAAGTGGAAATCTTTTATTAAATTATTTTGCTGTTGCTGGGTTTTATAACTTTGGTGTGTTAAAATTAGATGGATGTTATGCAAAACTGGTTTAGTACCGTCTCATATTCAAAACAATATTTAAAAATGTGGAATTTGCTCATAGACACATTGTCGGTGTGAAGAAGAAAATAAGGGTTCTCATTGCTTTGATGTAGATTTTCATCTTAAAATTATACTGAATTTTCTTGAATTATAATTCATTCAAGATCCCCAAATTCCCAAACAAATTTCCTGAATCTGCAAAGTTAAGTCCAAAGAGGTTGTATATACAAGTAAGATTTGTGTTAACATCAAAATAACTTTCTTTGGATCTTTGCCCTAAGTGACATATTAATGTCCTTAGTTAGTGTCATCCGTGTAAGTTATACAACAGATTCATTAATTTAGGAATGCTGTCCTGAAATTTTCCTGACTGTTTTGTTAGTGTCTCCTTTCGGTTTCTTGACAGATTCTTTCACTCTTCGTTACTTTATTCGGCACAAGGATAATGTGACAAGATGAAAAATAACGAGATTTCATACAAATGACCATTGTTTCGTAGTTTATAATGAAGAACATCTTAACTAATTGTGTGTGGAGACGTTACCTATACTTTTATTTTTTCATCTTTATTGTTGGAAAATAATTAAAAATTTACATGTTGCATGGATTCAACTTTAATCTATATTCTGCTATACGGTACAATGACTGCAGTAACAGATACTCTTACTAAGGTTTATTTATATGTTGTTTTAACTTTTTTCTCCTGTTTTATGGCTAATTTGAATGCCTGGCAAGTTCGTGATGATAGAAACCAAAATAATCCTTTTACAAAATGCTTAAAGTCAGTGACTAGCATGTTAACTAAAAACAAAAGAAAGTACTTAAGTTTTAATTCAAAAAGGTCGCCAACCATGAAATAGATAATTTCGCATGATTTCCTTTGATCCTATTAATATTTTATGTTGTTGTTTTTAATGGCGCACATGAAAAAAGTAAAAATACTTTCACTAGTTTTAAATAAATTTTTCTCGAGCATCTAACTTCAGATGTACATCGTCGTTTCCCAAATTCTGTTTAGATTATTCTCAATCGTTTTATACTAACCTATTTGTTGCTGTTTTATTTTAAACTGTTGCATATTTTGAGAAAGTTTTCAACACCTGCCAACATGGCCATCTCTTTTACTCCAGCAATGTTTTATCAATGATACAAAAATGGAGGTTACACAGATTGAATCATACAGATACATGTTGTTTTACAAAGCTTCTATTCGGTTATTCTCAAGGTTTTCAAACTGTTACCAAAATATTGACAGCGATTTTCAAAGTTTTATATTTCCTACGGGGAATTATTTCCTGGGAAGTATTCATAACATGTCAGCTTTCATCACTTAACCACCCTAACATAAGCTCAACAACGCCTTGTGAGAAAGGGAAGATAGTATATTGCACGTTGACGTCTGCAAAGAAAACAAATGTCGTAAAAATGAAATTTGGCAGATTTGCCTTCAATGTTTATCCGTCATGTATACTAACAATTTATGGCAGTTTTTTTGTGGTAAATATACCATTACAAGGCTAGCTTGCATCGAACGTCCCTTATTTACCAATCGGCAAATGCAACCACACAATACACATTTAACATCGGTTTGTTGAAGTGGTTTGCAGTAGATTTTGGAGATGGTAGCCCAGGGGTCCCTTCTGTCAAATGTTATGTATTAAGTGGACCCCACCCTAAAGCCGCATTTCCCCTACCGGTCGGTGCATCCAGACAAAAACGCTCTCCAGAGTTGAAAACGTGTGGAAAGACAGCTGCTTTTTAATGGCATTTTTCTGGCGGTTCCAGAGAGTTTCTGAAGACGACTACGAGCGCCATCTATGGCGATCGATGAGCGACGTTAAGAACTATATGGTGGAAGTACGCAGTTTTGGCGTCCTTTCAAGTTCTACATCATACCGTTCTGTTTTGATGCTGGTTCCCCGTGGACCATCTTTCATTTCCTTTATTCCCCATTCCCTATTCCCCTTCGTCACCCTAAGGGCTGACTAGCATGACAGTTGCACCTTCATTTCTGATGCTTTTCATGCCCTTCTAGCTACATTAGACGTAACGTACTCTGTCATTATCCTGCCTGTCAAGCAATGAGTGCCCGGATTAAAATTGAGCAAAGTCTCGAAAGTGAAGCTTGAGCAAAAGCAATCTCTCTGCATGATTACGTTTGCTTAACCATCCCATCAACTTAACATACCCTTCAGGCAACGGGCCGTTTGTAATTTACATGAAATAAGTGACCAAGATTTCTGATCAGCATGTAATATCACCTTCAGTTTACTAACCATGGATGGCCCACCCCATCTACAGTGTGCTTTTGTACTGTTTGTACTCATTATGAGACAAATTGACTTTTATCATGCTGAGTTCGTGTTTACTGCCCTTTTCGACGTTTCATTTCAAGTGAAATATTCAGTTTTAAAAAACATAAAATTGCAGTAAAACCATTGAAAATAGCAGTTTCCATCAAACATTTAGTGAAACTAGTGAGCTCTTCCAGAACACCATTTTCATCCTCTCCCTCCTTTGTTCCTTCCGGTCTGTCTGTCTCAGTTAATTTCTTTTCAAATTTTCTTATGTCTCCCCTCCTCTTTGGCATATGTTCCTCATAAGTCTCTCAACATGGCCTTTCTGGATTCCATGTGTACAGTTTCATTTGTCATTGACTACCGATTCCTCTTGTCTAAAGGAACCATGCTTCTCAATGGCGGTTTTCTTGGTATTTCTTTGGAAAATTTTTGCGTACTTTTCTCGTAACCTTAGACCCTTACTGGGCGAGTCAATTAGCGGGCCCACGTCAACCGTTAAGGCAGGCCATAATCTTCTAGGTCAAAATCATTTTAAAATGGACCACGTTCCTCTTTAATTATTGCCCGATTCTGGCATTCTCGGTTTTCCTTCTTCTTGGCACTTTGTGGGCGGTGTGATGGCTCTTGCTTTAATACCAAAATGATCATTAAAGCAAAATTTGGGAAATGGTTTCCTGCTTGTGGCGGTTGGGTCTTTGGGATTAATGTGTCGTAAACCCTTGAAGCAAGGCCCTGTGGAAATTGCCATAGATGCTCGTTAAATCTCTAAAATTTGATGGCAAAGCAGTTTCATGAAATTTGACGTCATTGACTTGTTTTCAGAAAGAGTCCTTGTTAGCTCTAGATTTGCAGACATGTCCTCACTCGATAAGATTGACTGCATGCAGAGGACATGATGAAATCTTCCAACCATACAAGATGCCATCAAATATTGTACTGTAGTATGTACAACATTTTCTGTCAGAATAATCGTGATGATGTACTGAAGGAAGGCAAAAAATCCAATCTTTGTTTGTTTATGTTGTTGTGAGAATGCACAGACAAATATTTGGAGAAAAAGTATGAATTCCTTAGACTCTTTGCAAAGGTTAACAATAGGTGGCACCAACTTCGTATAGAGCAATAAACAGCCCAGCAGTAGCTGTTTTGGTAGTTTTATTGCTTTGCTTTTGTCTGTCGGCTAAATATTAAATTTTACAGTAAAGCTATGGGAAGGTGCCTGCAGTGCGAGGAGGAAATAATTATTAATTCAAATATCTGGTGTGTTTCATTGATGTAGGTCTATGTGTACGAGTGCTGACACTGAAAAAAATAACTACTGCAGTTGGACATCAAAAGCAAGTCATAAAAAAACGTTATTTATGGTTGTTTCATTGAAAAATCCCGTTTATGAACATTGTTGCGTGTCATAAAAATCTTTGTCATGTAGTAGAAAGGATTATTATTTAACATATGCTTTTGCGAGGATACACAAAATTCTTAATGTAGCAGCTGTTGACTACACTATGATTTCATTTAACTTGTATTTTTTTTGCACTTTAGCCACATTTACCATTAGATGGCACTGTACGCTAACCTGGATTGTGAGCAATTTGTCCATCAACAAGTTTATAAAAAAATATGAAATCTAAGGAATTTTAATAACACGTATGCCTTAAAGAGCATCCATTATCCACATTGTCACAGATATATGTACATGCAGGTGCATTATGAAATTCATGATGTTGAGATTTTAGTTTATTGACCATATGTCACGTTCTTCTGTCTCACTCCCAAAAACGTTTTCAGAGAATTGCATGAAAAAAAAAATATACAAGTAACGTTTTTCCAACACCAGGTGACCATCTCGTAGAAAAAAAGCGACAGCTGGTGTCACCTGGTGGCAAATACCGCGTTGTGCTGATATTATCTCACTGACCAGTACTTCGAAAGTTAATTAACCGGAGGAAGCACGTGGCACTGGGATCATCGGTGACCATAGCAACAGTGTCATACTTAAGGGGTTGTAACCTATGTGGGCACCCTCATGACAAAGGAGTTACAGATCCAAAATCTCCCCATGGGCCTCAACGGCTACAGACAATGGGACAAAATGCCCCTAGTTTCCCCCCACTCCATTGTCACGCTGGAGACACAATGTGACAACGTGATACACGGGCGGCACACTGTGGTCGCAAACTCGCGGCCCATATTGTAACAAGTATTGTTACGGGATATATTTTATGATCAGCAAATCTGTTCGTCTATTGTTGCAGTTTTTTTGCTTACTTTGAGGGGCTTTTTCAATGCGCAGAGAGGCTGCAGTTGCTGAAAACAAGACCTTTTCTATTTGCATTTTTCACGCGTCTAACATATTCGCAAAAGTCATCCTGTGCATCTGTTGAATTCGACTTTTTTTTATAAACAGGGATTATAGGGAACAAATTAGTTTCCTCCGATCCAATAAACATGGATTAAGACCTTATTTCATCATTAGTGCGACCATAAACAGGCTGCAGTTTCGCCATCATTATGTAAATTAAACTTGAGGTGTTTGGATTTCTAGGATGTTTTCCATAAACCAATTTGTAACAAGTGCCAAAGTTTGGTCGTTTCATTTCGTAATAATCAGGGTATCGAACTCGAAATGGAATTTTAAAGCAACGAAATAAGAAACTATTTGCTAAAGTCTTATTTCACAAGCAGTTTTAAAAGGTTTAATGTATGCGATGGCATTAAGAGGTGTTAATGCAAATCTTTTAGCACAATATTCCCACGAGAATGTGCAGAGTAGAATCTGAAATTCTTGCATGAATCTAGCATCATCATCATCATCAACATCACCATCTTCTTCATCATCATCATCATGAAAACTTTTTGGTTGAAAAAGAAACTAGATTCATTCACCTACCAGCACATTAAAAGACATTTCATGCTGCAACTTCCTGTTCCTGTGAGTTTGCTAACGATTCTCCCAAATATAACGACGATGATGATTGAAGTATAAAAGAAGGACCGAAAGCTGATGCAGTCCCTCAAAACTAAATACAAGGCATAAAAAGTTTCATGAAAAGGATGGAGGAGGTCAACATACTCCTTATTGCTCTTACATGAGAATTATGGACTGTCAACTGGTTATTTTATTCTCCAAATTAATGCGAAGGCCATTAAGGTAGATGAAATTTTCAATTATGCATCACTTTATACTGCGTGTTATATGACCTGGTCGCGTAGCATAATATTCATTAATTTTACAAGTACTTAAATTCCTGTGAAATTACATTATGACACGTTCTCTGCACGTGGTAAAGTTTTCTAAATATGGGATTTTCACACTTCAACATGATGCTACAGTTAATCTCAGCATGTTAAATAAAAACTAGTTGCAATGATCCATGCTATGTTTAGACTTTAGTCACTGTAATAGTACAAATATGAAAACCAAGCAAGGCGTACAGTTTATTCTGTTTTCTGACCAGACGTTCACAAATGAAAAATATGTTACAACATGACCCTACCATGCTGCGGTTTTCAAACGATAACAGAATTCATAAAGTGCAGTTGGCAGGCCATATACCATTCTGAACAAACCAACAGCCTGTTTGCCATTCATTACGTAAAACTGCTCTTGGTACACAGCAGTTGATGTTTACTATCGCTTAAGCAACTTACAAAATCCAGCTTTGTTTTGTCTAGCCTTCGTAATTTCGAACTTCAAGTTCATTATCAAATTTCCAGAGTTTTATGATTTCCTGGATAAAAATAGCTTCAAATTCAGCTGTTTTTGTTTGGATTTGCCTGCTGAAGGGGGAGCTGAGACTCTAATGGTCTCTCTTTTGTGCATCACAGTGTACTATTGCAGCTTTTCCTCAATACATTTAATAAAAAGGTTTAAGAAAAAAACTTTAATAAATTGTGGACCAAGATGGGTTGTTAATAATACGAAGACAGTTCTGACAGCTTAATGAATGCTGTCAGCCATACGTTTAGGGTTAAGTGTCTTTCACCCCATGAATTTTTGACAATGCAATGCAAGACACAGTATGGTTGTATCTTAGCTTTAAGCTTACTATGGCTATCAATATTTGATGAGGTTTAAAATTTGTTAAAATCTCGAATGATAAGCTACACAATCCAATTTAAGACACTGGACTTCACCTGCTTTGTATTTGAGATTTTCCATTACACTTGCACTATATTGATAGTACTGCACTACTCACAACATCCACATGGATTTTAGGCACGCCTGTTGCTCGAAATGCACAATATAGATGATACTATTGAATTATTACAGTAGTACACAATAGCTTTTAAAATTTAAAAATATGATCAGTCATAAAAACAGAATTTTCTGATAAGTAATTCGTAACGCTTCAGAACTTCATAACATTCAAACAGTGAAAGTTTTGTACCTATCAAAAGTTTTATAGTTTTTGGCAAATTTGATTATTGCTTAGAAATCGACTAATATCGTTAATGCATCTGGTTCTTTTTTGATAACCGAATTAAATCAAAATTGATTAAACTTTTACTCGTGCGCCTAAGTCCGCAACAAGCGGCGCCTAGATGGGGGTAGAGCAAATGTTAAAAAAACGAAGGCGAGGGGCCATAATCCCTATTCGTGTCCTAGCGGTGGGTGTGTGCAGCTGTCCGAGGAAAGCGTGTACTCCTCCACAAGAACATTTCATGCCATATTGTGCGCAATTTTGTCAATTAATATCCCCCCGCCAGGGGGATATCAGCATAACAAAGACTCGTGCCTCGTAATGCCATGCGACCCCTTACTTTGGTCGTGGGTCCTCCCTTCTCGCCATTTAAAGGCCATTTCCAGTGCCCCTAGGAGAGGGAGGGAAAATTCTACATGGACCCTGAGAGGGATATCCATCACCGGTCATTGGGCGACACGAGCGCACGTGCTCTTTTGGGGGACACTTGTGGAGGAAACGTCCGTTTAGGACATTTAGACCCGGTTGGGACAGCCATGGGGCATCCACCGGTAATAGGCATTAGCATATTAAGGGGTGGTTCCATAACAGATATTAAAAAAGTGTTATAATTGCACGTGGCTGCCAGTTTTAGGCAGGGGTGCTCTGGGTGGAAGAAGGGAGGGGGGAGTACTCCTCATTATTGATTTTGATTTAGATTTTCATTTGATAAGTTGAAAAGGGCGAGGTTGGAAAACTCACTGTTGCACCTAGGTAGTGATCATTTTTTCGATTCCATGCAGTGAGGAACACTTCGAAAGATGCTCCCGTATTAATAATAAATAAATAAACACGAGGCAATGACACGAAATGTTTTCCCACAATAGTGAAATAACTGGGATTTTGCGATTTTCCAACGAAATTTGATGGAATTTAAAAAAACGTTTTCAAAATTCAATCCATGGATTTCCAAATCCCTTGTTTAGAACATGAATTTATTGGTTATTTTTTTCTTAGATGAACATGGATGATGATAACTATCGCTTTGTTATCGCTTATGTCGACGAAATTCGAGTCTGTCCGCCAAAACGTTTGCAAAATCCAATCCGAATAAAAGGGATATAATTTATGGAATGAGTGGACGTGCAGGATGGGACTCCTCTTGGAAATATCAAATTATATAAAACCATTATTTTATGATATGGGTGGTCTCCTAGATTTTTGAATCATTTTTTATATATTAATTCAGGATTGATGTCACGTTCCCCTCCTGACCATCCCCTTCTCTAGCCCTATTATTGTATAGCACAGTATATAGTACTTGTTGCAAATTCCCCCTGAATTCTACCCACTTGCCAGACGCTATAAGCCTCACAATACTGATGTAAAGTGCATTGGGCACAATTTATCGTATCCTTCTATGTTATCTTCACCGTTTCGGACAAAAGCCAACCTGATTTCCATAATTCACAATTAGCAATTCAAATCGGGGAGAGTTTTCCATTCGTTAACCCTTTGAACTTGCCACCGTTGCCCATTATAGCAGAGATTTTCACCAACAAAGGTGGGACTTCCAACCCCTTGCGGATCCCCAATAAATTTCCAATACGTATTGTGCACGTTTTGTTAGCCCTACCGTCGCGCTTGTCATTAATCCAAATAAAAAACAATTTGGCGTGGAATGAAGTGTATACTTTGGCAGTTCTTTCATCAAACGCATAGGATTAGTGCGAGCGGATTAGGATTAAGTAATGTGGGGATTATGGCTTTAATTTCTAGTTGACAGAAAACGTGAAATCCTATCTGCATGGCTCTTTCCAACAAAATTTTCTATTTGTGAGATTACAAATCAGATTTCATGCTCTGAAGTCTTGTAAATTGATAAACCCATTGGTCACCACTTTGGTTTCATACATGAAGCCATTTCCTGTGCTACATGTTACAGTACATGTACTTCGTGCAGCATGTTAGCAACTGTGAACTGTTTTATTCCTTGATTTGTAGTATCCCTGTCACGAATATCAAATTAGCAAAAATGCAAAATAAGGAAGAATATCACCTGAAATGTATTTTCAACTTTTTGTTTTTACATTTCAATGCAATGCGTTGAGGTCAAGTTGGGATTTCGAGTGATGAAGTTTGTTGTTACCCTTCTTGATTCAATAGCTGGCTCGAAAATTTGTCAAGTGGTGATTGTGTTATATTTGCTTACAAATTTGACTGACTAAAATACACTTTACACTTATACAAGTTACACTTATTGGATTCAATGTATAGTGTGTGGTTGCAAGGGGCACATCTTTCGTGCCTGGAACAACCGTTATGTCAGCATTTTTTCTCTTTCTACAAGGTAAAGAGTTTTGTCTGAATTTTGAAACTTAAAAAAAAACTTGCTTCTTATTATTTTGTTTTTGTTTTTTAAAAATGTTTCTGAAATGTAAACTTTTCAATTATTTCTTAAAAGCACGCGTAATAACTCTTGAAAATGGGTTAGAATACTAAGTTGATGACCTCTTATTATTTTTTCGTGAACCAAAAAGGCTCTTTTTAAGGTTTTTGAGTATTTTATATGAAATGACCACATTTTTTTCAGAAAACTAGCAAATATTGTATAACTGTATTCACCAAACGTAACCCATTTTTGCAAATTTTCAATTCCGCATAGGCGATATTACCACCCGCAATTTTACGATAGAAAAACGTTTTTCAACAATTGTCATAAATTTTGCTCAAAGTTCCTCACCAAGATAACCATACCAGCACGTTTACTTTTGTGCATCTCTTTCCTATAATAATTTAGAAAATCATGACCCCCGCCATCACCTTTTTCAACTATAGGTGAACATCCTTTCACATATGAAATATTTACTGTTAGAAGATGATATTCTTTTTTTAATTTTCCATTTTTGCATAGTGTTTCTGTCAAACTGAAAAGACAAGTTGTCTTTTGCTTTGAGGCCAAACTGCATTCCCAAATGAACATCGATGCAATATATCAATTTGACGATAATCTATGATGCATTTGATAAAGTATATTGTTATCATACGTGCTTACATATACATTATTTGCAACATATTTTCTTGTCGATGTGGGCGTTTGCAATCTACAGTCTTTCTTTAAAATGTGATACCTAAATCACCTTTCATTGTGAGTTAAGAAAAAAAAGTATTCATAATAATCTTATGAATACTTTTTATATTGAATCTTTTTAGTACATTTTACCTCAGTAATTGCTTTTAGTGGTAAACAAAATTAACTCATAGTATACATAATAAATTACAAGTTACGTTTTTTTATAACTTAAAAAAAAACGAATGTGGTACTTGTAATTTATTAAGTTAAAATTGTCTAAAGCACTAACAAAAGAACCTGAAGTTGTAATGATGGTTCCAGCAGCGTCTAAAGCGTTATAAATGCCCCAAGAACAAGTCTAGGATTCATTTAACCTTTTCATGGGATGAATGTGGTGTTACTTTAATATCTGAAGTATTATATCTCATTGCAATTAGGTTAATTTCAGATGTGCTATAGCAATTCACTTTATTCCTTTTGTGTAATTATTTGCGTGACTTTTAACTTACGTGAAGACGAATATTTTCATTATAGAGCTGCAATAAAAGGGAATTTTGCATGCAAACTTATCTATATACTGTGGAAATTGAGGTCGACACGATAGCTGTACATATGACGTGCATTATACTACCAATGTTTTTTTTTTGTTCAAATTTATTCAATTTCGTAGACAGTTTTGAGTTATTATTATTGGGTTTTTTTAAAGCAATTTTTTTAATTTTTACATACTCCTTTTATTTATTATTAGTTTTTCAATTCCATTGAATTATGCTGCCCGGATATACATTGTACACGTTTATATACAAGGAGAAATAACAGTAGCTCGCAGCTTCCAAATGGTTATAATATTTCTCGATTATATTAATTATTGTAATTACAGGCAATAACATTTCGATCACCAATTCAATTTTGCCTGTATTAATTAAAACAGAAGCAGAACGAGTTTTGAAAATAGGTCCAGTATTTCAAGGATTTAAGTTTTATGTCTTGTACATTTATTCCAGAAGCGATGCTTTTTTTAATGGAAATTCCAAGTTTTTATAACAAGGACAATGCTTATTTACATCTAAATCAATTTCCTTCACACCCTGTACTGGAATGATTGAATTTTATTTTAAGCTAACATAAGGTATTAATCACAATATAATAAGTAAGCTAGTCATCATCATCATCATCATCGTGCTTACGATAACCTTTAAGAGATTAATATATATAATACAGATATTTAGCTTTTGAAATAATCAAATTAATACATATTTACTTTTCCGAACACCAAAAACAACGTATACACGAAGGCAAGTTTCATTAACAGATGGCCATTATGCATTCTTAAAAATGTATGACAACAACAACTGGTTGCTTAAACCATCCTTAACCCGCCTTACCTTAACCTAGTGGCTCGTTACTAAGCCTGAAGCGTAATTAACACTTTGCCAATAATGCCTATGAAAAGGTCATTCCTGTAGTATTGAATTGTTCATTGGGATGCAACCTAATAAACTTTCCAGCAAGTTTAGTATTTAATTATGACATTACTGAAATATGAAACCTGTACTAGAAATAGGCTAATGCTCATGCCTACTGCATGCCTAGAACTTTATAAACCATGCAACAGTTGATTTGTGTGCCTCGCAAATTAACATACCTGACTTTTTTTTCCCATTTTACTGAATTTTTCAATTTGCATTTTGCTAAAGAAGTTCCACAAATGCTAAATTTGCTTGCTGTAACACACTAAGATGCCGCGTTGTTTCAATAAATAAATAAATAAAAAAATGCAGCAACTTTTTAATGACAGGTTTATGAAATCGTGTGATATGTTTAGTTTTTCTTATTATATACTGTATGAAGTTCATGTTGCGCCACGCTTCAAAACATTTAATCAGTTAGTAAAAAAAAATTTTAATGAGCCGAAAATAATGAACATAGCTCATTAATGTTTTTACTCAAAAATTACATTTAATTAACTATGGTTGGCGCATTATCCTTATATCAGCTTACTTGTTTCCAGTATACATGGGGTTGTTTTAATGTGCGTGCATGTTTTTATAATGATCAACAAGTGTTTAATCAAGCTTCTTTTTGAGAGAAAGCATTTTTTGAGTATATGGTAAGCTTTTTAAATGGTGAGGTATGCAGTTATTTCGGTTCATAATGTATAACTTATTTCCACTTGTTGACAATTACTTTAAAGTTATCAGACAATTTATTTGGCTTAAGATTACATCTACTTTTGAGTAAAAATATGGGTGAATATTGGTTATGAAGAGCAACGTGGTTTAATGTTCTTCTTGTTTTTGCCTTTTCTCTTGTACAGTGTAAAAGATGCATTGTTGACTGTCAACATCAATCTATTTAATAATTATAAGTAGCCTAATTTCCAAAATTACCTTATGTATATGCTTGCGAAGAAAAATATATATATGCGAACAACCAGCTATTCTAAGAATTTAATTACGTGTTTCTTCTGTTCTTATTTAATAATGTCAACATGCCTATTATTTCTGATGAAACTAGGACTTTCTTAAAAAATCTTACCATCATTTTACTCTAGGTTGAGCTTGTTAGAAATGTATCTAACAATTGGAAGCTCAGACAAAATATTGTTCAATAAATAAACCAAGAAATTCCAAGTTGATAACCGAGTCATTATATCAGAGAACTCGAATCTATTGGAAACATAAATTGGAAAAGTGAATGGGTTGGTGGGTTTGTTCTCGTGATAGGCATTCGCAAGCAAGAACAACAGCGCCACGTTGTGTGCCACTGCCCCTAGACGAATCCTATTAGCATAGCAAGAAAGCTTGATAGAGAGCTACTAAAACTCATTGAAATTTTGACAACTTTGATGTGCATGTGTGATAATGCATCTTTTTTTGTGAGTTTTCTAAAGACTTCAGTCTGTACTTGCATAAGAATACGATACGAGTTCATGGACTTGGTTAACTGCAGGTAATCCAGGTGGGCTGTATACTTTGGGAAGATGATAAAGAAGAGTAAATGGGTTTTGTGCTTTGCTGGTTGATAGTTAAACGTCCATTCACTCTCAGCTAAAAACATCTTTGGCTCTTCCCCATTCCTGCTTGCCATTGTTCATTAAGATGGATATACAGCCTGATAGTTTCAATGCCTCCTTATTGGATTTAACATTACTACTTCACGGAAATAATGAATCGCAACTTGGGTGTTAAAGTTTTTGACATGTTCGGTAACATGGTGGTTTTCTTCTTTGTGGACAGTATAGCTAGATGGTATGAAAACGGATTTACTATTTTTGAGAAGTGAAATTTTTCGACTACACTGAAACATTGTGCAAAGCATCGAAAAACTATATATGTTGCCAAAACACACCGATTTCAGGCAGTAAATTTCGAGGTTTTATCGAAATGAGATTTACTGGTGGAAATAGCTTTTAACTGATTTTGACCCAAAACTATTCATTTGGTAATAAATAAGTTTTTTCAACCAGGAAAGCCTTAATAGAAATGGTTTTCTTCTCAAATATTTAATTGCATTTTTTTTTCTGACAATCTCTAACAAAAAAGTGAAAAGTTTTGTCTGTTTAACCTGAAATTGTGTATTGTGCATAACGTTATATTGTCAAATAAGTGATCTTTTGAACAAAGCATCAAATTCCTTAAAAACTAGGTTGACTTTGGATTCATTGAAAAATTCATTTACATTTTGATTCTAAAAGCTTCATACAGGCAATGACATTTTACATCTTGCCATTTTATAAGTGAAAATCAGTTTTTCGTCTATATATAAGGAATGTTAATTTCTAGGTTATAAGCAGTGTTGCCTATGACAAAATCTCGCATATTTTCTAAGGATTTTTTTTTTTTTGCAAACATGTTAGTTGTTCTTAAAGCAGGATCCAGAAAACAATTTTTACACAAATAGGTTATTTTTAGGGAAAACTGTTTTTTTATATTTTATTGAAACTAGTTTGTTAACTTTGGAAAAAAAAGCATTGTTGTCTGTGAACGTGTTTCATTGAAGCCGCTGCAGGAGATGATGGTAAACGCCCGCATTGTGTCGGCATTTCATAATCCACTTTCATTTTTCAATGCTTTCATTAGTTTCCCATCCTTCAGCCTAGAAGGATGCTATTGTCTATTTTTTGTGTGTGATAATTTTTCATTTTTTAACTATTTGATACATTTTTTTTCCGATAGGAGGAGGTGGAGCAATCAACGACATCAGAGGCGCAGACATGCCCTCTTTGCGGGGGATGGCCACTGTGTTCTGAAAGCAATGGTGTCGCAGTTCACTTGGCTGAAATCGAACCTGGATTACTGAAGTCAGGGGATTATTACTTGTTTGTACGTACAACACCGGCCCGTTTAACCGAATTGGTGCTAAAGTACTGCACCAAACAGCCGCAGTCCTGGTCTGGTCAAGAGCAGACGTCGAATACCTGGCCATCAAGGGCGTTTTCGGCGCAGGAATGCGTGATTAGTACATCCGATTTTGGGAGAGTGTTTGCCATGGAGGGGTCAGTTTCGGGTCCGAACCATCTCGTGCCGCAGGACCCGGTTACCGATGACCAGATGACCGCCCTCTTGCAGCACATGCTGGTGTCCGTGGAGAAGGGCATCAAGAGAATGCGTTGGGAACTGCAGCAGACGAGCCAGCAGTGGACACAAACGGAGGTCCTGGAAGGTCCTGGAAACAGCAGGTATGCTGATGAACAAGATACAGGCACTCTGTGTTCGCAGGCAGCTTCATGTTGCTGTTGCGGCCTCCACAGCGTGGACGTCAAGGATTCTGGAGTGCAGACGAGCCCTGTGGAGGAACAGAAGGCAGGCCCATTGGACACCAGAAACATTTGTAAGAGTGACCAGACCAGGCTCTGCGGCGCTAAGGACAGAACTGTCCATGGACAAAAGATGACATTGACAGGAGAAGACTTTGTTGCCCTCGCACCGTCAACACTGGAACTGGAAGATGCTCCTGGTGGGAAGTCTTGCAGTGCCAAAAGTGTCACTGCAGTGGACATGGATAAGCAAGGTAAGAAGTGTCAATGTGTTGTCTGCATGTCCTTATTGTGCATCGAGATAATTTGCAAATGTTGTACCTTGAAAACCATCGAAAAACAACATCTCAGAAATCAGTTTCTGTGCTTGAGATCACTTAAAATTGCACGTTGTCAATGAGTTGAAGGTGGTTTATTGGTCCCATAATTAGTTTTAAATGTTAGTAAGCAAGGAGTTAGTTTGGCATCTCGACGGTTCGCAGGTTATTCACTCGTGGCGCTGAATTGGCTTCCCCCATTGTAATGGTCAGGGAAGGAATTTCTGGAAGGGGAAATCCCTCCCCCTGGTGGCCAGGTGCTTGCCTACACCTTGGCCCAATCATTATTTTCTACCTGCTAGTTTTTTTCAATGCCGGTTTCGTAACATTAGATAAATGAAGGATGAATCATCAGCGAGCAGGGTATTTTTTTGTGTGTGTGGCCATTTTACGAGGAGAAGAGCACTCACTCACTAAATCCAATGCATATTTCTGATCTTGAAGAAAGTCTTGCCTTCGGCAAGGGTGCATCCTTGAAAGGTGAAGAGGAGGGCTTTCTTTCGGACCAAACCATTGAAAAACACCACCCTGAAATATGTACAAGGCTTTGTACCGCCATCTTCACCTGTTTGTTATTGTTGATGTTATTGTGGACATCATTGTGGAAAGGAAGCTTTTTTTGTGCTTTCGTCGTTTGAAGTCTAGTTTTTCTACTTTTAGCCATTAATATTGCTAAATTAAGTCCCCCGACCTCCAGGCTAAATTAGACCACCCCACGACATGTGACCGAAATGTGAAATGTTGGACACGGTTTCTGTGACTGGCCAGAAGGTAGTGCTCCCATTGTAAATTTGTTTGTCGCGTGGGGACAAGGCAACGCATGTTATGTTTCAAAATTGGATTGATCATTTGAGTGGATGATGGTCTAAAGCCTTTGTGGGCTTATTTGTAGGATATGTTCGGGAACCACGAGAAACTAAACTTACCAAGAGGGGCTAAGCATTATTATTGAACAACATACAACAATTTGAACAACAATTTTGATTTCGTTGTTATGCATCCGCAGTAGATTATTAAATTTACAATAAGACGATTATTATTAATACACAATGTAAAAATTATTTGAAACTTAATTACATGCTTGAAGAGGATTAGCTGTCAAAGTAACGTGTCATTTTCACCTGATTTAAACCACATGTATAGTACATGTATTCTTCCTTTTTCTCAAAAGTAGCTATGGCAGGCAATTCACCATTAGGTAATAAATGGTTCTCTGATTACCTTTACTTTGTCAGCATTAACACATTAATGTTTGTGTTAATTAAAACGAAACATTATCGTTTTTAATTGATGCTCATGATTGTTCTGCGGTAATATATATTGAGTGGTTAATGACACCAAAGGATTTCCAATAGAATTATTCGTAGGAATGACCTCTTGGAGCTCATTATGACCAATAAGAAGTTTCACTGGAGCACGACTAGGGGGTTATCCGGCATCACGAATCAGCGATTTTCCTGCGATTATCGTTTGCCACCCAGGACTAAGACCAGACTACCTGTATATTTAATTTGCCGAAAAAAAAAAATTGGAAAAATGAAAATAATGCTAATTAATGGATTCCGACAAGTTTTTGGAGTTGTAAATTCGGACAAAGTTGTAATTCTAGTCGGTGCACATTTTCATTGTTGCGATTTCCCACTTGAAGACTGCCAGAGACTTTTTATGGTTGATAAAAACTATTTTGCCAGTGATTCTTATGTAGTTAGCGATATTGTATCACATACAAAATGTTCCAATCATGATCACATCATTACAGCTGATGTGTTATAAAAAAAAAGAAGCACATTTCTAAGATGGCTGAAATTTTAAAATATAGTACACAACGAGCACCCTCGCTATGCTCATACAAAAACTGATTCGTTTGACAAGAAGTTGCAAACGCATTTGATGAAGAAATTGAGGATAAACTTTATCATGACATGATCTCGCCTATACTCAACTGTGACGTGTATTCATGTGTCGCACAGTTTAAGAGAAAGATAAAATCATGAGCTGCAGTAGTAATAAACTCAGTGTATTAGTGTGCGCCATTTAATAATTTAAAATTTTCAATTAGCAATTCTTAATAACATGTTCTCAGCTGTCAAATTCGTGCTGGGATTTTTTTGTAAATGATAACTTAGTCCATTAGTTCTCCACTCCTTTGTCCCTCGTATACATTAAGTTGTAAGCTTAAATGGTGTTACAGATGCCTCTGGACAAGTAATGTGAAATTAATGGATGACAATTTCTTATATCGCCACACCAAAAATATAGTGTTATGTTTGTAAACCATGTTCCTCAACAAACATCCATTGATATTCCTAGCACCTATGGCGATGAGCAATAAACTCAGTCGAATATTGGGACTTGAAATATCAGAACCTGTTTGCATATATTGCTTGACCATGCTTTTTTGATTAATTACCAAGTAACTGCATATTAACCAAGGAGGATGTTTATTGTTACTGGCACAGGTTGTTGTGTTTTTTACAATCTTAACCAGTTTTTACAATTGGTTTCTGCTCAAAAGCTTACATTCCATTACTATTAATTTTATTGCATTGCATGATCCGCTGTTTCTTGGACTTATTTGAAAGGAATATGCCCCTTATTGCGTGCTTTGAATTTCTATTATTTTCAGTTCAATCCGCATGAAACCCGGCCATTTTTTTTATTCGTTAACGAGAACCTGTTCGTTTTGTAGCCGATCTTGTCATAGTATGAAAAGCTGCCAATCATTATGCATAGATATATTGACTCTTAAACTATCTTATTGAATAAAAAATACTAAGTCTAGTTAGGGGGAAAAACACCCAGTCAGGGAGTTTATAACTAAATAAACAAACTAACAAAAAAAGTAATGTTTGTAAGCATTAAAAAAAAATGAATTCGCTGTCATTTGGCCATTACTTTAAAGTTTCATTATCTGTCCAATAATTAAATAAAATTGGGTTAGACACATAGACGCATTGTCCTAACGCGTTTTTCCCATAACAATAAGGGAAAACATTCACCAAACGTATCTTTGATTGACTGGGTTTATTATAATGTGGAAAAAGTGCGGGTAATTGATTTCAATGGCCTTTTAAGCAGAATTTCATGTTAGCCTGTAATCACAAGGGTCATTTTAATGGTTTTTAATTGTAAATGCGAATGCCTACACATGGAGCTGATATATATTGGTTCGATGCTCTAGCTAACATACTAACACATTTCAGTCACTCTTTCATAGTTTTACAAGAATTGATAAGACAATAGACTGACATAAAGATTCCCCAAAATTCAAATGGCCAGAATGGTAAACATATGCATACTTGTAAAAGTATCCGGGGATAGTCCATATTCAAAGTTACATGATTTTTTGCAGATCTCTGCTACTAAACGTTTTATAAGCTCCACTTGCCCTCCACATAAATTTTAGTTAGTGTTTGGACCAAACTACATTAAAGTTATTTTCACAATGGGTATTCAGAACGCTTTAATCGTGCGAATTACTCGTATATGAAACACAAAACATCGTAAAAAGCCCAATTTCTATAAACGATGGGACACCATACGAGACGTCCCAGTAGCGTTATTGTACTTTACCAGTTGGCCGGATTTTCATGTTCGACCCATAGTTTAGACACAATGCTGTATTTATGCCCTCAAATTTACGATCTGAATTTGTCAGTTTGACCCCTGGAAAACCTGACCATGCCAAAATCCTGGCAGTATTGCACTGCATGCATTTTTCACTGAATCTGACAAGAACATGAGAACATTTGTATTTGAAAACAATCTTTAATGGGGCGTGTGTATCAAGTGCCGTTGTTGAAGAATTAGGGAAATGGGAAAATTATTTATCACCGTTTGACCCTCAACGATTTTCTGACCGTTCGGCGTGATTTCATGCCATTGTAACGAAACGTGCGTTTATTTCGGCACTTTTCTCAATGACTTTTTCTCACGCACCGGTGCACATTTCCGAGCCAATGAATTGCAAGAAAGTGAGTGAGAAATCGTTAAACTGATGATATTGGGTAAATAATGACCCCAAGTTGGAAACTATCTCTTAGCTGCCTAACTGTAACAGTGGAAATATTTTCACTAATTGACATCACGTTTTTGTGCCGCCCTTGTATCTTTGGCCATTGGTAATGCTACTTTTAATTGTCTTTTAAGGGGGAGGGGGTTTAGCAGATAAGTCAGTATATTTTTACTATTTTTTTAAAATCGTGCTTAACAACTGAAACTTATCTTCAATTTTTTTTATAATCATTCTACCATTTGTAAAAACTGCCTATCGGCATATTACGAACATGTTCGCCAGAGGTCGAAATTGATTTATCTGGAAAAGGACAAAAACTGCTCAAGTTAGTCAGTTTGGATTTTTTTTAATTTGAAGTTTAATTATTCTGTCAAGAATCAATGAAAACGCCTAGCTGTAAAAAAAATCATTATCGTTTCATGTTCGCCCTGATCAGCAACAAATTTCTCTCAATCTGAAACTTTGTGACCCTTCTTGAATCCCCTTATTGGTTTGGCATGTATGCCGCCGTTTCATTCTGGGCCATTAGATGTTTTGTACTAAAATTCAACAAAACTTTTCACACTAGGCTGCCACCAGATGGCAATGTTTGTATTTAGGCTTCTGATGGACCAGCATATAACGTTGTTAAGGGAAATTTTATGAAATTTCGACTTTGTCTTGCTGGTGTTTCGGAAGTGCAGTCGTTTTGGATGTAGTTTAGCTGTACAAATGGGATTGTACCCATTTGCCATACTTTGCTAATGGGATACCCATTTTCAAATTTCCAGCGCCATCTACAATGCGTTCTGTGTAACTGCTTGGGGTGTGTTCAGCAAAACATACTGCTCATTCCTAAGGAAATTCAGCCAGTTTGATTTTTGTTCCTTTACTTAATAAAGCATTATTAAGCTGTCCAAGAGTTTCCATTTGAAGTGCCCATGTCAGACTTTCGGTTTCTTACAAATAAGGTCAGGCCATACAAATCCTAATCCCGGTTATGCAATATAATTTCTCTAATTATAACATTCATGAATAAGTGAGCAGAAAGTGAAATTATCTTAATGGCGTAGCGAATAGATAACAGAGAGGTTCCCTACTGGCAACATAAGCTAGATTTTTGGCTTGAAATATTGAAAGAATGAGTCCGTTATCTTTTAATCTCATTTTAACGTCAATTAAAATTAACCCAAGAATTGTTGTTGGATGAAGAAAAAGTGGGATGGAGATGCAAAATTCCGATTAATAACAAAAGATTACCCCCAATAACTACGCTGGAACACAAGGGGGTATATGCTCAATGAAGTGTTAGCCCCCTTGTCTGACACAAATCTGAAATCTCCAACATGCAACATAATCTGTTAATTTAGGTTGTGTGCACAGCGCACCTTTCTCTCGATTATTATTATTTTGTTAAAGATAATATTTGTGAATAAATTCAATGCAATTGTTAGCTAATAATGGCAGCGGCAGGGCGTGGGCAAACATTTCATATTTTCAAAGATGGCGGCTGAAATATGAATGAAAATCCGGAAGTAGGGAAAACATATGCTTTAGTCAATAGAGTGAGTACGAAAATAAACATCGGAAATCTAAGCAACAATACTTGCTCTTTGACATCTACAATACAAATCATTTGAATTTGCAAAGTATATCACGATTATGTATTCGTATGAATACGTGATTTTTATAAGGTAGAAAAAAGGTTGCCATTTTTAGCAAGTTCATTGATCTTGAAGTGATAAAGGAAAGGCATTTGGTATTGAAAATACCCACGATCCGGTTGCACCAAACTTGGGTTAAATTAAACTTCGAACGGATTGCTTATTCTCAACAAAACCAATTAACGTCTGATCAGATTTTGACGGATAATATTTAGTATGCAGGCAACGTATATTGTTGGGCAGCTCACTATTTTTAAATTAATATTTTCCCTCCGAAAGCCTGTCACCATGTTGTATTTTTAAATTTCAAACCGGTGACACAGCGTATTTCGTATGACCGTTACAATTCCTACATCACAAGTAGGCTAATAGGAAAACTTCCATTCAAAATTAATTGCTGGCAAGTTAGTTTCAGTGTTTTTTGTTGTTGTTGAAACTTACTTCCGATCGAAATTTGTCGCGTTTACAACTGAAGGTTGACCCACATTTAAATACATGTTTTAACACAAATATGGACTGCATACGAATGATGCATATATTGCTTTTTTGCCCATTTGTTGTTTTGACAAGAGTATAATCATGCCTATTAGCTTAACTGCCTTCAAATTCGAAAAATATTGAAAAATGTTGAGAATTTTTGTACTGAACTTCATAGCTTTCATGCCAATCTCACCTTAAATTGCCTGTATTTTATAAGGAAAGTATACGATTTCAATTAAGCTTTTCATGCAGTTAAAGCGATGGTTATCCTTGATGAAATGGAGGAAGAACTAATTAAAAGACGTGTAAAATTGTTAATGGATGAATGCTTGAATGGGGGGGATTACCCATGGTGGTATATGCCAAATACGAGGAAGTGACTTTCCTCACCTGAAACCATCACTTTGCCAGTCTTTCAGTAATGACAGGTAATTGAACATGCGTTACTCAGCTTTCAAGAATAACATGATTTACCGCCTTAGGGATTTAGTAAATGAAATTGGAACATCGACTTTAAAGTAATTTAACCTCCCACTACAACTTCTATATATTTGAGCTGTTCCCAAGTTACCAAAATCTTGGAACTGATTTGATGATTTTTATCATTATTTTAAGCCAGTAGTGTTTGTATAATATATATTTTATAATTCAGATTTATTGCTGACAAGTTACTATTGTGGTTTTAACGATTCGACATTTTTTCTTAGCTACTGCTGTTGCCGAATGATTACAAAACCGTGTATCCTACCTAAACTCATGTTTTTAAATGACTTATTTCCCGTATTGCGTTTTGTGCATTGTTGTGACCCGACCCGGGAAACGTATGTTTATTGGGATTCATCCCAATTCAATTGTTGGGAATTTCCCTTCTGAGCATACACGCATTAAAGCATGCTACACATTTTGGCGGCATCCTTTCCATCAAGCGTTTGTGCATATGCAATTAGTTGATTTAATAGACAGTAATGTTGGCTTATCTATGGCACATTTCGTTTATTGATTATGTCTGAATGCCTTTTAATGGTTTGTTAAATGATGGACTGACCATATCAGTGACACATTGCTCAAAAGGAGGGTCTGTGGACATAATAATCGGCGAGTTGCGCCATTGACCATTATGCAAATTTAAGACTGCGAGTGATCGACCTCTAACTTTGTATACCCTGCACATGTAGGATTCAAGGTGGCAGTTATAACGGCGGTACACCCCCCTGGTGTGCGTGTGTGGACAACAATCGAATACATTATTTACATCTGCTGTTTGTTGATAATCGCAATTCTAAGCGTATGGGAACAAAAGGGGCGAATGTAGGCCTAAGTAAATAATTTCATGGATATTTAACATGTAGGTGGCTTGGTTTTTTAAAAATAATGCCTATTGAAGAAGTAGCAGAATGGAAATTTAAAGAAAATTAGTATTTTTTGCAAGAAAAATTCTACTTTCATGCATGCATAATTTTTGAGTGTGAAAATTTGATTAAAGTGGGAATGTTTAGGATAGATTCTTCTTGGAATTTTCGATTTCATCTATTGAATCTTCCTGACATACGACAGGATATTTATACTGCCATTTATAGATTTATTTATTTGACAGCATGATTCACCCATCTACGATCTAAGTTTATTGGATAATAGCAAACGCCCTGATAAACAGCTGACATTTCACCTATGTAACTAGGCGCACTGTAATTATAAATGTATGCATATTAATCATTTCTCAGCTTATTTAGGAACCTATGGTGAGATAAACTAGAAAATGAAAATGGAGTAGGCTGATGCTGACGTTTTGATTAGTTGAGAATCCGTTGCAATTAACTCATCACTGATCATTAAATTATGCCAACACTTTTTGACTAAAAGGTGGTTATTAGTGTTATCAAGATTCAACAAATTTGGTCGACCCCGTTTTTTCCAATAAAAAAAGCGAATTTAAATGGGTTTTACCGTTTACCAATTTTCAATTACAGTTTTTAAGCTGAATGTTTCTTTTTTTCGTCACATTTTGGTCTATTTTGGGGTTACTTCATTCTAGCACAAACGAATGTTCAGAAGGGAGTATACCTTTCGATATTATTCGTAACTTTGGTGTTATTGTACCCACAACTTGTAGCACTGACCGCCATATTGTGTGACGTACGTTCTTGGCATTAGCATATATATGAATGCATTATTTTTCCACCCTTAAGACGCTGAAATGTGCCAGCTTTTTCTTATTTTATGGCTTACCTCTGCATTTCCTCGTAATTACGAGTGGTCAACTGGCTTAATTATACAGTTTTAGCACTTGGCGGGTAATGGCTCTCAAAAGGCCATTTTAAACCTTCAAACAGACGTCAAAACACCCACATTGAAAAGAAAATATATTGTTAAGTCAAATTTGCAAATGCATTTCCTGCCACAGAAGTATGTATTGACATGCCATGCTTATTTTCAAAAGTTTATACTACATAATATTAATCGTAACAGATGTTGGGTGCTTTAGCATTTTGTGCTAAATTCTACAAGAAAGGTTTTTACATAATGCATTTGTTAATTTAGTTTGGTTATATTCGCTTATAGCGTTATTTATTGTTGTAGTTAACTTTTACAGTATGTTTAGAACCTGAGGAAATATACAGAACCTGAAATTAAAAACTACAGGACCAAATATGGAATGCAAATGTTTTTACTGCAATTTAGTTGAAAAAAATAAAAGTGGGAATAAAAAATATGTATTTATATAACGTACTTGAGATTATAGAAAGGAAGTATTTATATTTATATTTATATTGTGGACGAAGGTAGCTATTAGACAACAATTTGTATGTTTGCTTTTGCTTTTAACGTAAAAAGCATAAGCTTAATTTACCTTTTTTAATTAATTAGACTAATGCAATAAAAGCTTAAAGTAATAAAACATATGGCTTAGTACATTATGCTACGGGGCAAAATTAGCGCATATCCAGCCAGTACGAGATCCGGCTAACCCATTGCCCAAATTATGCAAATTTGTAATATTACCGTCCTGTACGAAGGCCTGTTTTTCTATTTTTACACCAGTCCTATGTGTCGATTTAATGATTGCCTTCAAGAAGCATTTAGTCATAAAATGTTTCCTAGATAATCACCGGTTATTACCTAGCTTGTATATAATCAGATGTGCTAAATATTGGGTTGGATGCTTTGAGACCGCCTTGCTTTTTTCTACGTTTCTTTCACTTTTTTCTATTGTGTTGTATAAAATTAAAACCGAGATGCAATTCGTGATATCCCAATGATTTCCCTAGCATTTTTAATGCATCCCATGCCTTTCTTGTTTAGGAAACAATGCCTAATATGCAGAGTGAGGCATAAGTCATGATGCTATCCTATAGAATTTAATGGCACGTAATGGTAGGTGAGATGTGCTGCTGGAAAATTATGTCCATGGTATTGTCGGCATTTCAAAATAAGATTATAAGATTGCAACATTAGAAATGGGAAGTAAAATCAGTTTTAAGGAAGTAGTAACAACGACTTTTTATGTTGTTTCTTTATAATAGCATGGTTTTACCTAAAACACAAAAATAAAAACGTTGAAGCATGGTACTTCATAATCTTTAGTTGCTACATTAATTGAAGCGTTACATACATGGTATTTCTAAGTTTGCACGATGCGTCCCATCATTAAACAAGTTTAGCTTATGTACTGTACAATTTCCCAACCCGAAATATATAGCATTCGTGGTAATGAGATATGGTTTTAATATTTAAGGTTCAATGTTGGTTATAGTTTGTCTTAAGTTTAAATGATGAATGACATGTCAAAGCACATCTCAATTGTAATACTATCAAATCAATGTTACAATCATGAATTGATGAAAATGTGAGTAAAAACTCACCAAAACTTTAGAAATTTTAAAAATGTTGTTATTCCCTCCAGAATTCCATTTTCACATTTGCAGTAAAATTTCCTTGAATTTTATACCTTCCCACTAGTTGGTAACATCTCATTTTGTTCTGATTTTATATAATTAGGTTGATTGCAGGTTGATTATATGTTATTTAATTAACGTGGCCGTTTATTTCCCAGAATTAGCAAGCAATTAAGAGGTGTTAGGCGTTTTCACCTTGTTGCCAAAATACTGTGTTGGTCAGCATTTTAGTTCCAGTTGATGCACACATCCGATAATACTGTTCCCAAACACAATGCATGTTGGTGGTGCTACTGGCAGTCATATTGTTCATGTTCCCCTGTTCTGTTGGTTGCGCCGCTTGTCCAGATGTGGCGCTTTAGCCGCGTGTGGGGGGTGATCTTGCCATCTGTGCTTTTGGCCTCACACGTTTCCTCGCTATCCTGGGGATAAAACGTGTCCAACAGATCATTCACTCTAGCGCGCAAAAACGAATTTCAACCATGGATTTATAAGTTTTCACTTTGGCAAAAACGGACTTTGGACGTGAGTCTCGAAAGTGCTATTAATTTCACTTTAATTGGAACTCGCCGGTGTGTTTTATTAACACGTGTGGCATTCAAACAGCGGGTGGATTTTAAAAAAAAGTGTTTGTGGTGATCATGTTTACAAACTTGAGATTTTAGGGATTTCATATCCCCCAACTGACCATTCAGTTATGAGGAATTCTCGACGACGACGATCCCAAAGAAGGGGTAAGTCATTAAAAAGCAATGGGGATTTTGTAGACTTTTTAAAAATTGTAATCCCTTTGGAAAATAATTGCCTTGTGTAACTTTGATAATAAGCTATTATATGCCTAATGTCTATTTGTGACGATCGCATACTATTTTTAGTCACCAAGGAGGTCATTGCTTAAATAAGTTTGTCTAAATGCTGAAAATTTGCAATTAAAATATAAAAATGCTATCTTTGATTTTAGGAAAATAATGATAACTTATATTTTTATGTAACTATAATGTGACAAAATACATTTCCTTAAGTTTTCATTCTCAAAATATGCTTAACAAGTTGTGAACTGTTCATAAAAGTTCTTCAAAACATTTTTTTCAAAGTTTTGCTTCGGAAGTGTTTTTTAAATTATAATGAATTTAGTAAATGTAAACGTTCTAATTAAATGACTAATTTCTATTCGTAAAATTTTGGTGGCTTTATTAATTACCAAGTACAAGTGAGCGTTTAATATTACAAATGTATGAAATCTTGTTAATTAATTAGCAATCTCGCTTTCGTGACCTGATTTTAAACAAGTGAAATATCAAATGGGTATACGTGAACATTACTTTTTATAAGTTAAACTTAGTACCTTATTACTGTTAAGTGGTAATTCCATACTATTGAAATATGAGTGACCTCTCAGTTTAATTGTACCATTGTATGTGTCAGCACTAATTAAAAATGAAGTAGTATGTAAGAATTATTAATTTGAGGCAGAACAACATTTTCAATTCCTAAAAGGAAAGGTAATTTGGCCTGATTGCCTTATGAACCCCCCTTTCCTCACTCGAAAGAGCCTTAATTTCGCGACACTCTGTAATAAAAAAACGCATAATTCGCTTTTGTAGAGACTGAATACGTGAAAACACCTGTTTAATATTTGCGGAATTGAAAAATGTATTTCTGTTTAGAGAACCCTGAACAGGTTTGTTCTACATTAATGGCAGTGTAATAATGGAGCCTTGGTAGTAAGGGTTTTCCCTCCACAAATAGCATATATTTCCATCACTGCTGTTCTCATTTCATGTTTGGGGGGGCTTGCTACTAAAAGGCGAGTGTTATTCAATTACCACCCCTCAAGCATCACACAAATATCAGGCAGACAGTACAATAATATATAGGCTGATGCATTCAAAAATGCATGACAAATGTGCTCCTAATGATGAATTTGTTCCATTTCTATATGGATATTGTTGAGCGAAATATGCCCTGTACTGGGTGACGCAAAAATCGTCATGCATTAAAAAATATCTACACAATGATGATGTTTTGCTAGTACTATCCCAAATGCTAAAATACACGTTATTTGTAAATTATGAAATAACTGCAAACTAAATTTCTTGAATCTAATGTGAGAACTTGCACACCACTTTTAATTGGAAACGTGTTTATAAGGTGTCCGTGTAACTACTATGCAGTAATTTTTTTTAAAAAAAACATGGTATTTGCAGAGATATTTTTTTTTGTCAAACTTTTCCTCTGTGGGCTAAAAATTCTTGGCATTTTCATTGTTTGTTGTAAGTGTTCTGCCAGATCTTGTCTTTTGACTCACTTTTGACATTCAGATAAATGACGGGCTAGTGTGTAATGATGTTGCACATGATAAAATTGTTGGAAAGCTTTCCAATGCTTTGCCTTCTTTGGAACCCATTTCATATTTTTCTATGGGCAAACCTGTCTTTTACTGAGCTGCAATGAGGAGGACGTTGACATTAGTGATTTCAGTCCTTTTTTCATATTGATTTCCTATAACAAGAAGAATCTATTTTTTCCGCTTATTTCCAAGGTCAAACAGATCAAACGTCTTTTATGTACTAAATCGTTTTGATTATCATAATCAGCTGCTATTAATATCGAGAAAAAACTTCTATTGACTTGACATTAGATGAGAGCATTTAGAAAGCAACCTTTACGACTTTATCCCCAAATGATTTTTTTTACATTACCCTAGGTGATCTTCATTTCTCATAATGAATAAACTATACATAAGTTTAGAATACAAATCATATATACTTGACAGAAGACAGGGTGATATGGGTGCGTTTTTATTTAGTAAAAAAATATTTACTTTTGATAACATTGCAGTAGTTCATATGTTCTTCCTGGAATAAGTTCAAATAGAAACGTTTGTTCATTAAAAAATGCAGTTTGTACCCTCCAAAATGTACGTGGAGGAAGTGTTCTACTGTTTGTTATCTTTATGGCTAGTTATCATACATGATGCCATTGAGTATCGTGATCATTTTTGTTTAATTAAGATAGTTGTGCAAGTGGAGGGATTATAGTTCAAATTGCTATGGTATTGCCCTAGTTTGCATTACCAAGAGTACTCTGTCTAGCTTGAACCAAGCAAATTTTGTGAATAACCAACTGGCAGAATATTTCATGATTTTGGATTTTATGGCCTGCTTAAGATGGCAGGTAAGCTAATATTCAACCAATATTGATTAATAACGATTAAATATGCGTAACAAGCCTTATACAGTAGCAGCAAGTTGAAAGGAGGCACTTTGTGCACACCTTGTATTTAAATCAAGCTTACTCTATCAGATATTTGCAATTCAAGTAAAAAATCTTTGTCAGGATTTTATAAGTAGGCCTAGGTTAAAATTTACGTGCTATCGGTTTTATTGTTTTATAACCGTATTTTCCATTTCAGTCTCGAATTTATTGAAATTGGAAAATAATTTCAGCACTTAGATCCACTCACACATGCACGTTTTATTACCCGTTTCCTAGATCCTGTATTTACATGGGATTTTCTAAATAAAAACGCCACTGCCCTTGCCCTAGTTGAGACACAATACTAAAACGTGAAAAGGGTCGTTTCTGAAAACACTAAATTTAAAGTAGCCATAGCCCTTCAACAAATATTTGGAAATAACCCATTTATCGTAAACGTAAGTTATTTATTGGGCCATACTGGAATAAAAATGAGGACAACCTCAGTGTAAATAGTACCTGCAACAGGAATTTTCCCACAGTGAAGTGGTCTGTTTTGTGCCATGTTAGTGCATTATTTTGAGATGCTCCAAACTTGGATTAGTGCAAACGCTGAAACGTAGTGTAATTTGTTGTTTCTGTTGTCTGTGCTGATTGCAGTGATCCGGGTTTAGCGCAATTCACCGAAACTGCTTTCTGACGTGGCCATCCTTTTTTTCTGTAGTTTTTCACGACTGTGTTTTATAGATTAATTTTTTACTGCAAAGAGACGGATGAAGTTAATTTTTGATGAGCAAAAATGCAACCATCTTTTTAATTGCTGAAAAATAGACAAGGAGGTCTAGTCTTGTAAAATGCTGCAGTAGGCATCACCAGTGATGCAAAAAAAAAAGCCCAGCTGATCCTTGATACTGTTTAACGAGGTTCCTGAACCAGCATTTTTTACCCCCTTTTAATGATCCAAGAATAGTGTAGTGGCTACGTCCCATCAGTTCTCATGGTGCTTCACGATGAATTATTAATTAGCCTTTAGACCCTTGTGTATGCTTTTTTTCCCCTAACCGTGTTTCTGGTGTGATCATCGGATGCGTCTTTGAAGGCTAACTTTTTAAATCTGAATGCGATTAAGGGTTAGTGGGTAACTTTTGGTACATTTTTCGAGTATTTTCTGGCTACTTTATGTAATTGCAGGGCTCGGAATTTATTACCAGATTTTCTATCAACCATGAGACCTGTTCGGCCTTCTCAATTACTCTTTCTTTAATTTGCATATCATCCTAGACCTAGATTGCCTGACCGCACCTCAGCCTCCTCCTCTCTTTTATATTTTGAGAAACAAAAAACTTGCCCCCTCGTACGCTAAATTTGAGGGGCGATTTATCTCTTCTTTGCCATTTTTTCATCTCTGTAAAAGAATAATAAAAAAATTGATTCCTGTATCCCTTTCCTTCTAATCTGCGAATCTGCAGTATATAAATTATTCCCCAATTAATTCGGCGTATAATGAAGAAAATGTGGGGGTTCATTGACCCTTCTGACCACACTAAATTTAAAATGGCCATAGCATGTCTATTAATAGGGGATAAGATCGACTACTTTAAAAAAAATTAATTATGCTGGCTAGAAATACTCATCTTACATAATGAAAATAAAGCAAAAAAATAGTCTTTAAAAATGTTTGTTAAATATTCTGTAAGCACTTTGAGTTGGAATTGTGATACTTTGAAGAATGACTAACAATCAGAAAAAGTAGGTACTACATTCATTCTGGAGTTCAAGAGCACTCAGACTGAAAGTAAAAGAAGTGGCTATAGTTTGTCATCCTACATCCAAACGCAGGTTGTGCTCCATAGATGGTGCATTGTCATTATTGAGAGTTTTTGTATTTCAAATTATGCATACCGCCTTTGACAAACTTCTGTGACCGATAAGCACATCAATGAAAAATATGAAACAATTCGATAGTGATTTTATTTCATAATAAATTTTTGTTCTCCATTAACCATTGATGCAAACTAGTTGAAGACAAAACAGCCATTCAACTATAGACGTGCACCAGAAACAATTGCCTTTGATGCTCGTCACCAATTATTGATTGGGGTTTAAGGCCGAACTAAATCGCGTCTAGGGACGGCACAATGAACTCTTGCCTGTCTGATTCTAAGCCAACATCGGCCATTTGCCACTTCATGATCAAGTTCATTTAATATTTTATTTCCTGCTCTTTGATTCAGCTTTCAATTGAAATGCAATTCGATTAGTGCGTAGGACGTTCATTTGTTCGATGTTATTTTCTTTAAATCCCGATGATGTCCTGTTGTCATCGACTAAAAAGAGTGTTCATTCACTGTTAGCCTATTTTTAACAACCTTTTCAACTCATTTTTTATTAAATGATTATTTGCAGATCCATCCGAAGTTTCCTCAAAAAAGGACGTCGTCAAGTGGGATGCTGTAACCAATGGTAACGTGAGTCTGGATGATGGATACCATGACAACAGCCTTAGTCAACCCACTTCCATCTTTGATGTGGATGAAGACGTAGTCAGGTCCAAAGTGGCATTCATACCAGGTAAATAAAACACTTAATCGTTGCGTTTCATTGTTTATCGTTCATTAACCGTTTTCATTTGTAAATTTGCATGACCCCGTTATATTTTATTTGCATATTGCGTGATTTAATTGCGGGTTGTGTAATACGCCGGCTAGCGTAATTAATTGGCGATATAAAGTAGGTTTTGATTAGAGAAACGTGAGATTGCTAATTGCACTAATCAACTATACATTAATAAATACATGCCGTAAGCATATAACTTATAAATAAAGATTTTACAAGGTTTTGTTTCCAAATTTGCAAGCAAACTTCATAATATTTGCGAAACAGCATCATGTGATGCTCATGCATGTTCTAGTAACATCATTATGAGATTGTTAATCAAGCGAGTAACAGGTTGTTTATTTTTAAATGGAAAAAATCAAGCAATAATACGGTAAGTAAGTTTTGACCATGTGCACCACGTACGCATTACATGTCACTATCATTTCATTTAACATTTCTTTGTTTGGTATTGTTATTGACTTTTGACAATCTTCTGTTTTTAAAAAACAGAATTAAAAAGTCGGTATATATATATATATATATATATGTATATATATATATATATATATATATTCTTGAAATATGTGTCTTAAACATTATCTAGTGATTGCGTACAAGTGCTGTAATGCTAAAAAATTCGTAATTTGACCTTATTAGTCGTATTACAATTAGCCATAGTCTTAGTGCAGTACACCAAATAAACATGTCAATGACCGTGAGATTTTTTGTCTTATGCAGACATCCTGATGTTGCTACTTCCGTTTATGAATATTTATTTCATAATATTGTTTGTTCTTCCAGGATGCCGAGATCGCACTGGTCGTGTTGTAGTCACTCTCAACTGCTCCCATCTACAAAATGGCGTTGAAGTCAGTGCATCTCAATTAACTCAAGTTTTGATGTATTATCATTCCATCCCAAGGTAAGACTGTCTTATCGGTGATAACAGAAGTTTTAATAATATTGGCATCTTCATTTGCACGAAGCATACCTTTCATGATTTAATTGTCGATTCTTTAAAAATTAAGAGATTTTGAATCATCTAATTTAATGGCATTGTCTCCAGTTATAGATAGTGTTAGTAGATCGTGTCTACGAAAATCTGCTTTAAATTTAGGTTGCATTAGTTATATATTGCATACCATATATTAATTTTTAGATTTTTCTATTCATTTTGTTCTCATAATTCATGGCGAAAGTGTCATTCAAAGACTATCCGTGACAATCCGTTTTTATCGTCAAATTTCTAAACATAAATTTATTTGTATTTTTTGGATATGTTTGAACAAAAAATAAGCCACAACACAATTGTTTATAAACTATATAGCAAAAACTATGCTTGCCTAGTACTTTTGAATAAAAATGCAACCCTGGGGTGTGGGATTATAATTCAATATTTGATATCCAGATGGCTGTTCTGTTCATATCAGGAAAATTTAATTGCTTAATTGGGATAATTGCAATTATTGTAATTGAGGACCCAGTTAATCTATTCATTTATTAGTGCACGATTATCCGAACAACAATGGAGGCAACTAATTATTGCTTTAATTATGTTTGGTGTATTATAATGCATAAGATCAAGGGTTCACAGATTGATGCACGAATGAAAACACCTTCATGTAAAGGATACAAACAACTAAGTTGCTGACCACTAATTTCCTTGTTGATCCTCAATTTCGTTACGTGTATTTTCATTAACCAGGTTACGTGCAGTATATCCCTCTTCTCCCTGCCCATAAGACAGGTTATCTGAACGCCTTGAGTACTTTTACTAAGGCCATTCTTATTTTGGCCAATTTTCCGCTGACCAGCACCTCCACATGGCCTTTTATTTTTCAATGCACCCCACCAAGAAAATTAGGGTTCCACCATTTCAGTGTCTTATTATTATTTAGCTCATCTTTCGAAACCCAGCAGGAGAGAAAACGAAAGTTTTTCACAAACAATGGTTATCTCTGTAAGTGGTCAGTAAGGCATTTTAACAACCAAAATTGGGAAATGACCGGTCCATTATATTTCGTAAACAGCATAGTGTGTATTTCTTAAAGTTGCTGTTTTGTGATGCATTCTTGTTTATTTATTTGAAACCACTTTAAATGTTTCTAGAAAACATAGCATTGGCTTATTTGTTATCTCAACATTTGGTTTAAAAAAATGTTTTCTAATTAAACAGGAAAGAATTGGCTGCCCGTGGTCTACTAGTGTTAATCGATGGCCGTGATGTATCAAAGGAATCTCTAGGAATCTTGGATGAATCTTTCTGCCTATTGGAAGTAAGCATAACCGATTTGCTCTAATCGCTTGCTATTTGATTTTATCTTTACCGAACATATTGCATTATTTTTTCATGAGAATCTTTTAATAATCCCATGGTCTCATACCCTTAATATAAATCTCTGGGGGAATATTCAATTTAAATTTTATTGCATTGTTTAACCCAGCTTTTCCAAAAGTAAAGTCGTGCTACATATCTAGTCTTATGAATTATAAATTACTAACCATCATTGCAAAAGAAGTAGTTAAAATAGTTGGCAGGCAACCTCATAACCCATCCAACTCTAAATTTCTGAATTTTAAGATTGCTCAGTTACATAAATTTACTATGATGAAGTGATTAAATCATGCCTACAGTAGTTTATATGACATTTTCGTAAACGTGCATTCAAATTATATAGGTACATATTAGGAAATACTCTTATCGTGTATTTCTGATACCCCGGATCTTGTCATTAAATCAATAAATGGGGCTTGCTTTATAAATACGCGTAATGCATTGGTAAAAAATTCTATCGTGCTTTGTCAAAACCGATTGAGGAACATGTTTTGTCAAATGCATTTTTGATTAATGTCTTTCCAATTGTTGAACATGGCGGAATTGTTGTTCATGATCAAAATCACGCTGGTCTTGGCATGGTTGTGCTCCACTTGCTTAACATATTATCCCTTTAATTAATGAATCGTGATCTCTAACAGATGCATGAATGAGTGTGATATAATCCTGAACCCTAAACTATTTATCTTGCCTGGTTTTCGTGTATGACATAACGCCGTCACGATGCAAGAGGTCTGACGGTTTATTTTGAAACACGTCAATTAATGCAGCGAATTGACAAGTAGTTCTAATGTAATTATAATACTTGAATGGACATTGGTCTATTACTTCTTAACATAGTCCCATTCTGGAATCGTTTGCATCCGTAATCCAATTTCAGATGTAGGTTTTTGCACATTTTCAGAAATTTAAATTCAATCACAAACATGAATATCAAGTTTCGGTGACATTTGCAATTAATCGTATGTCAAGAAATAGTTTAAAATTCCTTGGTAGTTTGCATAAACATCCTTTTTTCCGGACACAACATGTATCGCTTTGGGGCTAGTAATCATTTGTGTGGTGGGCCTCTAAATTAAAGGATACAGAAGAATACATTGTAGCATTTGCTAGTAATTGGTTTGGTTGATTGGAAAACGTGAATAACATAAAAGACGTTGGTGGACCTGTTAACGATTGTTTGACTTGCCAGAATGCCCCAATAGGGTGTCAACCAACTACAGTTTTTGCTTATGGCAGCTGGCAACTGTCGAACGTTATCAAGAACTAGGTTAATATGCACGAGGACTGCATATTGTCCAAAAGTCAAAAAGTCAGACAGTTTTAGCTCATTGTATCGAGTTTTGCTCTGGATAATTGATGAATAATAGTAGCTCATCAAGATACAGCATAATACCATTTCCCTAGCCCAAGACGTAAACCAAATAATCATTGGCTATTACTTTCATTTAAGGAACATTAATTAAGCATGTTAATAATCGTTAATACCAACTAACCCAACAGCACATTCAAAATGATGACAGTTTTTGAACAATGTTATAATATATATATTTAACTGAAAATACGAATTACGAGATTGTTGCTGATGGACCCATGGAAGTTCCATTAAATTTCTCTATTTAATTACTCGACATGATACAGCATAAACAATGGCCAAAAATACGTTTTGTTTAGAGGTTAGATAGTTTGCAGGCAAATATTGATTATTCAGTTACCATGACAGCAACGCGCATGTTTTTTTCTTATACTGCAAACAACAGATATTTTACTTGTATATATTAAATTACTTTTGTTCAATTTAAAGAAGGCTATTAACAACTGTAAATAACACATTTTTGCATAGATTTTACTTTCAAATATTGCCATTCCAAGAAGGCTTTTAACAACTATAGATTTAACCTGTTCAGTCCGTTTAAAAAAGCATTGAATACAAGTGTTAGCAATTGTGTAAGCTGTTGTAAAAAATATGGCGAATCATCGTGGCGACTTAAAATGCTCGCTAACCTGTCAAAATTATGAAAAGACACAAATTTAGCAATGATTTTTTATTCTGCAAAACCATTTGCTAAAGAATCCTAAAAGTATGATAACGGTTCCGCTCAGTGCGCCTTTGAAACTTCTTTACTGATTTTCATGCATGTTACAATGGTTGAAAAACCTCAACGTCAATGTTAAGAGGATTCACGAGTTCAAGGCTTTTCTCCATGTTTCTAAGCTAGCTCTTTGAATACCTAATTAGAATAAGAAATGAATGGATCACCAAAAGGAACATTGCGGCTTTCTGAACATTTTCTCTTATTGAATGTAAATGAGTTGTCACCTTAGGGCAACTGAGTGGGATATCTGTAATGGATATTTTACTTTGAATGCAATGAGCTCTTGCCATCAATTGGCCATGCTAAATGATGTTTTCCCTCAGATTTCGCATAAAACGCCTCTGGCTTGAGCTTAAGATGAAAAATTCAAAGAATTGAAGACGTGTAAACCTGTTGATTTAATTTGAGATATCGTTCTTCTATCTTTGATGTGCTGCTTGTCAAGCCATGGAGAAAAAAAATATCGAGATACCCTCTGGTAACCTCGGAACCACAGCCGTCAGTGCTGGTTATTAATAATTTTGCAAATGTTGTTGGCTATGTACCAATACCAAATCCTATCAAATGTGTTTGTTGAGAAACATAACAAGGCAAATATATTGTCGTTTGTATGAGTCTCTGAAAAACTCAACCACAAAATCCATGGATAAGCTGCTGATAGATATTTTAGAAAATCTGTGCACATTTAAGGGTCACTGACAACTGGATCTCATAAAAGCTAACCTCTTACGATAAGTAAGCATTATCCAAGACACGTTAACGACATTTTTTTACTCAAGTTTTTGATAAGCTGATGGCTATTGAAGATGATCTTTTGCAACCGAAGTAGTCAGAATTTTGAAAAAAAATATCTGATAATTCCTGGCATAAACAAAACCTGACGAGCTCACGAAGAAATCTTGAAATTTGAAATAAAAAGAAACCCGTATATTATTAAGGTTATGATTTTAATAGAAACTTCGTGTGTACTTAAGTGTGTGGTCAGTCGGTATTGACCGAACAACCTTTTCCTTGCTCCTCAAATCGAATTAGGCTGCCTGGCTTTCGTGCTGCAATGTGGGTCTAGATCCAAATATAGTTTTAATGAAAACTTGTTTATCCAATGGTCTGTTCGTTATACTGGGCTCGAATTTGATATTGCCATTTAAATTCCTTTTTGTTTACCAGCGTCGTAATTTATAAGACGCATTCTGGAGCAGTTCCGTGTACTTCAAGAGTGTATTAAAAGTTGAACTGCACCGCTTTGGTAAAAAAACGCGGCCTTAGAGTGAGTGGGTGGGTGGTGCAGGCCACACACAATTCCTTGTCAGCTTGTTTCGCCCAACATTTTATCAAAGTGGACAAGGTGCTTTTCGGCTTAGCATTTCTTAAACTTATTTGCACCACTTTTATAAGAAAGGTCGTGGTATTAATGCTTTAAGCCTGTCTCCACTTGATGGATTGCTGGTGGAGTCAGTAGCTGGAGCAGTCGGCACTTTCAGAAAATCCTTATTCTTTTAAAGTTACCTTAACTGGCACATTTTTTGTATTTATTTATTTTTTTACAAAATAAAGGTTAGCACAATTACAGGAACGAACTTTGTCTCGGCACATTGAATTTGGCGATTTCGTGCTGATGTCCTGTCTGACATTGCATTAAAAGGTTTTTTTTTGGATTTTAGGGAAATATTGCTGGTGCCATAAACACGGTGGTTTTCTGGAAAAATGCTTCTTCTGGAACAGACACCTCACCTAGGAAAGTAACATCGCCGTTTCCACAGAGTGCTGTCAAAGTAAGTTTTGATTGCTTTTAAATTTAAGATCCAAATGTATTTAACAGTTTTTTTAATTATTATCATCCCTCCAACCATTTATTTGCATTTTTTATTGTATCTTAACCCCCATTGCCTTCACCTCATTCCTTGGACAATGATGTGATTGCTATTTTTGGTTTTTTCAAACACATCTTGTATTGATTTTTTAATTACATGCTATTTTAGAGGGCATTTTTCATAAATACATTTTGTAAATATTGTGTAATCTTTATTTCCTGAGTGTACACCCTAAGGTTCTTCATCCTACTTCTGCTATGTCGTTCATTATTCATTTTGTAACCATTTTTTAAAGACAACATCCTATTTATTGTAGCGAAAGAACTGATCTTTTTTGTATTGGAAATTATAATTGTCGTCAGGGTGTTACCCAAACAGTCTCGTTTGGTATCACGACTTAGCATCTCTGTTCTCTAAAGGTGTGCCCATGCAACGTGTTAATTGTAATATACGAGGAATTTGGATTTTTGATGATTAGAGGCAAAGTGTACATCCCAACTTTTTTTATGCATTTTTTTGTAATGCTTCTCCCACTTCACTCGCCTTTTACTGGGTTTCTGAAGCATGTTTTAAGTGAAAAAATTTAGCTAATGGCGTTAAACTGATAGTAAATTAACGAGATTTGCTTGTATTTTGATTACATTTTTTCTCGTATTTCTTTTCTATAGTTTGAAGTTGTCCACTTAATTGAAGAAGTTAAGAAGGTGATTAAGCCTGACCAACTTCCAGCATACTTGGGTGGAGAGTACGCGTATGATCACCAAAAATGGATGGAATTTCGAAAGGTAAGATAATTCTCGTTAAAATACTAGTAATCAATCTTAGTCATTTTCTGTTCGGCGTTCAGCTTTACTTTACAAATTTTAACACCAAAAATTATGCACCATCAATGCCAATGTATGTTCCAGGCGATCACATTGCTAAGGGACATTGCTCTATAGGGCAATTAAAATAGGAAATTCAATGAAGACCATATTTTTAAGGGGTGGACTGACTATAGAAAAAAGGCGGTGGAACAAGTGCCAGGAAGGCACCAAGTACTCACTTTGAGGGGGCTATAGTACACCCTGTTCATTGATCTAAGAGGGCGCCAGTTCGTACTTAAGGGGAGGGCTCCAGTTCGTACTCGAGGGATCGATATGGCCCCGTTATCTCTGTGGGCCAGTCCACCCATGATTGCGGTTGCAAGAAGTAGTTTCATTTGTCACTAGGAACATTTTTGTTCTTACAATTTGAGTTATTAGAGGTTTTAACCCGTTTTATGTTTGCTTCGTACTCGCTAATTAATGAAAGACCCCATTTGAACAAAAATTCAAAGGTTTCGCCCTGAAAAAGCATGTGGAGCTGTCAAGCCAATCCCATTGCACCGGGTTCGTTACCGTTAGTTACTTTTGTTGACTTTTAATTTTTTTTTATTTTCCTCCAGAAATAAACGCATTGTTTTAGAGCGGTCATTGTTTGCTCCAGGTCTGTCATGATCGCCCCCACTCCCATTATATACAATAGCCCGCACGTCTTTCGCTGGGTGACTCAGACATGGGAGAAGAGAAAAAAAGTTTTCAAAGTTACTTGAATTTCTGAGTGAGTACGTGCTTTTCAGAAGGTACGGTACCCAGCTTTTTCGGTTTGTCATTTTGCTGACTTCCTGCATTCCAAGGCAACTGCACTCTTGCTTAGCAGCTAGCCAAGGCAAGAGTTACGATCAGATTGTTTACCTGGATGACCTTTAACTTCTTCGGGGTTTGATCTTCGGCATTTTACTTGCCTCCCAGATCATCGCCAGTATCGTTGAGCATGACAAAGTAGGCTCTTTTACATGTACTTTACATGGGAAAGGGGGTGCTGATGCCCCCTTGACAGAACTGCCCTCTTGACATGACTTAACATTGAAATTTGGCATCCACCCACCACTCCGGTCCGGCGGCGCCGCCACTTATCATTTTTTGCATGCGAAACAACAGGACTGTGGTTGGTTTTTTTTATTCCGTTTTTTAACGTAACGGAACCTCACCATCCCCATCAGTCATGGAGCGTAATCTGCATAACACGGTACCCAGTACCTTCACATGCCGAGGAAAAACTTTCTGTCCAGGGCTGCACCCTTGGACGACCGAGTGTGGGATAGTAGCTTCTGGTGCCAACCTTTTCAAGAGGTTTTGATAAGCCCGCACCGTTAACCTTATAATATATCACTGGCCATTTTTCTTTTTCTTACCTGGGATCTAATGGCAAAGTCGTGCATGCATAATACAATTGCGGCAGAATGGAAACTTAAGGTTGGGTGCAGAAATAATTACTGGCGAGTGGCTGTTTGTTGCACAACGTGAAATCTGGGGCAAGGGTATGAGAAGAATTACAAGGAATTAAATATAAGCTAGTATTTGTAGTTTCAATGTCTCTTGAAAACACTGGTGACAAAGGGTTTTCAATTCCACTTTTGTACATGTGTATTTCCAGTCATGTGATCCATTAATACATTCCCAACAACAATTAATTGGTCGGAAATTTTCTAGGCATGTTTTTTTTTTTAAAAAAACAAACTATTTTACTATAATTGTTGTCAATACCAAAACTTTATATTTTTTAAACTCTGGATTAACCGACTCTCTCTCTCTTAACCAACCAATCTCTGGTCTCATCTAGCTAGTACGAATACAGAGATTTGAGAAAGTTCTTTTGAAATGAGTCCCTAAGAATGTGAATTCTAAGCAATTGAAATTTAAGCACAAAAAGCTTGTTGATGGATAGCTATGCTCATTGGTTTAGCTTTTGGTATTATTTATATGAGAAGGAAGTCGATGAATAAATATAGCTGACTGCTTTAAGCCACCGGTAATTTAAAAACTTGTCTTTTTTCCATTGCCTGTTTTTATGTGCTAAATCATTTACGGTGTTTGTGTTTCCCTTTTCTCAATTTGCCTTCTAGATGCTAGCTGAGGGAAGTTTTTTTGCATTGAATGGAGGGAGGTTAATTGGAATTGTATTAATTCGCTTGTTTGGCCATCACGTTTATAATGATAGATCATGAGGAATCAATTTAACAGAAACGAAAACACTCTGAAAATACTGATAAGCTTTCCGTTGTGTTAGTCACTGGAATGAATTGGAAAATTGTGTATATCAGTTATAGGCTATCCTGAAAATGCAAATAGCTCGCATTTCAATGTGGCCTTTTCCTTCCTTGACTTTAAAACATAATTGGTTAAATTCAATGAAGGTGGACCCCCTGGTGGCTAATTTTTTGTTGTATAATCTCTGCTTAACCTGAACTCGGTGATCTTGAAAAGTCTGGGCAAAACACACACCTGTACAGATTCAATCTGATATTATTCACCATTTGCCCCTATGTTGCATGGCATACAGAAAATGCACTGCTCGTGACTGTTGCTGATTTGAGGGGGGCTGTTGGTGCATTTCCCCATTTGTCGAAATATTACTGAAAACGCGAATTCACTGCTTTATATTAGGTGCCAAGATCGTGATCTTATTTACAAGTTCAACCGTTTCTTGTAATTAGACCCACATTGTATTTGTTTGAATATGTATGAAAAAGTTTGTATTTGTTGTGAGGTTGTTTCCACCGCGGGGGAAAATGAAATGGTTAATGATATAACAAAAGAAAATTAACGGTGAAAAAGGTAGGACACTTACGAAAAAAAATTTTTTATCGTTTCCAATGTTCTGTATTAGGAGCTTGTGGAGAAAACTACTTAGAAAACTTTAGATGAGAGAAAGTAGTCTTGTTTATGTATTTGCTGTTTCTATGAATGAAACCATTGATGAGAATCAGATGCCTCATGTATAAAACAAGGTCTTAGACGTTGGCAAAGATATTTACACGAACTTACATGGTATGCTTACTAGGAATTTAACTACTTCATATTCAAGGAACAAACCCACTAGGATATCATGCATCTTCTATATCACCTCGCCTATAATTTATTATGTGTACATGTGTAGCGCAAGGGTGGAGTCAATGTTGGGTGGGGATTCTTAATATGTAAATGTTAGTGTAGGTCATGATTTTGCAATGCCTGATCTGAGATATTGAATGTTGATCTGAAAGATCTTCAGAAGCAATGTCCTGAATGATTGAACACACTCGGTATCTTAAGTCTGCATCCGTAATCTGCATTGTACGCGGATATCTCATCTCTACTTGGAGATTTGATCCCAATTAACTTTGTAACTTTGGTGGACGACTGGTGAGCAACTTGTCAAGAAGCCATCATGTGTCAAGCAACTATCGCCTTGTTAAGTGCTTCATATTTTTTAATATTTCCTATCCGTCAACTCTTTATCAAGGCACAGTGTTCTAAAATGATAAACACTTTTGGCTAGCTGTTAGGAATGTCGATTACTGATAACCATCATATTTTAGCACTAATGGAGCTGGTTGTCGTGGTGCATTTAGGTCTTAAAAATTGCATCATACTGTGATTGCGACTTGTTTTCAGTATTTTTAACAACTGGGTCTATCGTTCTGAGCAATTTTTATCATCTTAATTGATTCCGTTCCATAGTAGAGTTACGGTAATTTCAAAACATTGGTTAATGCATAAACCTTCAGATTTGAGGGCTTTTTAAACCGATCCTTGAAACTGACAAAATCGTACTTTTAAAGCTAAGTGCTTTTGCCAATTAAAAGAATTATGAACTAAATCGAGCAATTCTTAAGTATCTTGGAGGTTAAATAGATGCTGCACGTAATTATTTCCAATTACCTTTGTATAAGAAGCTACTTAAGCGAGCATGTTATCAAAAAGTGATGTAATACACGTTAAATACTCTTAAAATGTTATTATGGATAACGCTGAAACGTTAACATGCTTTTATTGATTATATACTTATGTTTTATTGTCGATATTTGTAGATGTTACTTGCTAATCCAGATTAGACTGTTTCAAGGGTTGTAAATTATCAACAATTGATGTTTAAAATCTTTAGTCTTTTAAGTATTGCATTGGCTGCTAGTGTCTGCATTTTAAGTAAACTAAAAATCTGGCTTGGTGCAAAAACAAATTTTCGTTTTTTATTAGATAACTTTCATTGTCTGTAAATTGCATTTGTACCTTGGCATTATTTTCTGTACTATGAGGTAAATAGACAATCATGACCATGTCCTGAAGGTAATACTTCAGTTTCTAATGCCTAAGTATGACAAGCCACAAGAAACTTGATCATTCTTGACTGACAAAAATCTGGGCCAGCATCTTAACATTGCCTGGATTCATGGTTATGATCACCCTGTTTTGATAGATCTGCACACTGGCGGCCTTGTCCACCAAATGTGTGTTAAATATAAAAAAGAAGGCTCCAGAATGGTGTGGCCATATCAAATTAAATCTCATTTCTGTTTTGTTTTACTTTTTTAGAGTTTGGAGCCTTTCATGCTGAGTTGCCGTTCAATAGGCAAAAGGATGATTGGTGTGATGCAAGAAATGAAAGGAAGTAGTTTGCCATCTTCTGCCGCCCTTACAACACAGAGTATCGAGCAGCACAAAAAATTTGTGGGACAAGTGTTTGATGATCCACAATTAGTGCAATTGCAGCAAACTGGTCCAGAGACACTGCGACAGTTGGAGGAAGCGCGCAGGCTGACGCCCAACAACCACGATTTTAGGTAGGACAACTTGAGCAAAATTGTTATTTTAGAACTAAGGGGCCATTCAAAAATTATGTCACACCTAGGGGGTGGGTGGGTTGTTTGTTTTTTTGTGACAATTGTGTCCAAGGTATGGGGTAATTGTGACTAAGGGGTGGGGGGTGTTTAAAAAGAGGCAAAAAAGTGTGACATAATTTATGGATCACCCCCCTAATCGCTGTTTCACAAAATTGTGCTGAGTTAACCTGGTATCCTGGATTACTTTTAGGGAATCTGTGGAGCGATGTAGTGCTCTGTATAGCGAACTACAACGTGCTATTGTCAAACTTCTTCGCTTGGCTGACAAAAGGCTCCAGAAACTTGAGCATTGCCTGCATCTGAGGACTCTTGAAGAAGAAACCATTCAGGTAGGACCATTTGTTTGATTTTTTTTAAACACTCTGCATTTGCATTCTGCATGTACAGTACACAACTTTCTGAAGCCAATGGAGTTGCGTAACTACAATGTTTGGGCTCAGAAGTGGAACTAGTTATATGGCCATGGTCACCAATAAAATTGATAACCTTAAAAAGTAATGACATTGCATTTCGTCGATGGAAGTATTTTATCTTTTGGTATTATGAGAATTTCTCTGATACTCATCTATGGTGAAATATTGTTGGTTGAATAGGAGCATTACTAGGACCTCCTAAGTTGACTTCAATTTAAAATGCAATTTAGCACATTGTATCTCACCATGAGATGAAAATATCCGTAAAATCGGCCGCCAACTTTGGGTGTAGCATACATGCCACAGATTTGAAGTAAAATTCATCAAGATTTCTCTACAAAGTGGCCTTCACCCGGGGATATCATTGTTGGCTTGTTTGTTAATCTCATATTTAGGGCAGAATTCTGAGAATTCGTTCGCGCCATTCTTTTCACATCCAAATTCTCGCTAATGAATGCATTTAAACGCTTCTGAATGAAAATTACGTGAAGCTGAATAGGGGCGTGAATAATGTTATTAAATTTTTCGGACTAATTTTTGCTGAATGAGGTTACATTTATTTGAATTGAAAGCATGAAGCTAACAATTATTATTAGTACGAAAGTATACGAATGCTATTTTTCTGTCTCTTGAAAAGTTGATATTTAAAATAGGGCAAGTTTTTTTTTTTTTTTCAACTAACCCCATTTTAAATACGGCAAGTTCACGGGACTTTTTTCTCTTCCCTTTTTTTACATATTATAATTAATGATGCAGAGCACCAAATTGTACCCGGGACATTCATCACATGACACGCGCGTCCTCCCTCGCCAAAACATTGTTTAAGTAGTACTATTTTCAGCTTGATATCTCTACTCTATAGCATGTTTTCGATCCCCATGATACTAAATGTTTGAAGCGGGAAGAAAAAAACCTCGACAATTGCGTGAATTGTGTAATACATTATTTCGAAAGTTATTCAACAGTTATGCTCGTCGTTAAAACATTTTTAGCTGACATTACCTATTTATAAGCTCGGTATCACCGTTTGTTGAAGTTCGGAAGTTTTTGAAGTTAGCACAAATGAGGACATGAGACCAGAATTGTGCGTGTATTAATTCTAGTGACTTAACTGAGATTATATAAATATGGACACTAAAATTAGAAATGCATTTGCCGTAGCATCATAATGTCAACGGCTATTGTAGAAACATGATTTCGTAATCATGTCTTTGCATGGAGAAATTACCTATACTTTCATATATCGAAGGGTTTAAAGACTGTACGAAAAACCTGAATATATTTCAGCTAATCAGGAAGCAAGACTAAAATTGGGATAATGAATTTTCAAAACCACATTTAAGTCATTCGTGATTTTTTATACAAAGTTTAACAAAATGTAATGTTCAACGACATTTTGTGATTCTTGATATATGCCAAATGGATCCATGAAATTATTATTCACCTTCCAAATTTTCAGTTCTACTGCAGTGTTTTTCAACCGATGTGCCGCCACAGTTTAAGGCTTGTTAATTTTACTGTGAACTAAACAAAGTTGAAAAACACTTTCTGTATAAAACCTTTCTGAAGAGCATGCCAATCACTAAGAAATCGTGAAATGTCAAATTTGTTTTCCAAAAAAAAATTACAATTCAACGTTTTTAAACCTTTTCTCCTTCCTGCCACTTTTTATACCAAACACGGTCATTTTCTTCTCACGTTTTGTTACCAGATTTCCAATTTGACTTTCTTTGCGAAATACGACTAGAAATGCCAAAGTTCATATAACTAACATTTTGCGATTGAACCGCCTTTTAGCGGATGTTTTTTTTATTGTTATTATTCACACCTTAAATTTTTCCACCGCTTTTTGTGTTTGTTATTCTTTTGGCACAGTGGTTGACCACAAGGGTTTCTTATTTGACCTAAATGATGCATGTTGAGGTAGGTCTGGCGAAATGTAAATGAGGGCTATTGGCTCACCTTTGCCCCCAGACAAAAAGGTAGTCTCCCTTGAAAGTCTCGAAGCAGCACGAGCACCACCCTTTAAAATCCTACTCAAAACTCATCAAAAGCAAGTAAAATGTATCATTAGAGAAAGCCTACTGTAATTTTAGCTTGGTTTATGCCATTGACAATACATTGAATGTGTGTAAGTGACTCAACGGTAACATTTCAGTTGTTTTCCGCCTGCATATTATTATTCCTTTCACTTTTATGTAATGGGTCAAGGGAATCTACCTGTCAGAAATTGGAAACATTTGTCAGTGTTAAAACAAATATCTTAATTGCTCAAATGATTACTAGGTCTGCACGTTGTAAATAACCAAAATGATGCAAATCTGATTGCTACATTTTCCCAAACCTTTCCTTTAAAAAAACAGGTCGACTAATGATATTATTTAATGGTCTTTTATTAATTACTATTAAGTAGCATTGTAGCATAACTATTTTTAGGTAGCAATTAGATGGGAATCTTTGAGAATTTTAAAAGATTCCAAAAAGATTTTTAATATTTCCGAAATTTACCTGAGATAAGCAAGGTTTATTAAATAAAGATGTATATACTCTTCGTTAGTTTGTAGTTAGTTACATCCGGTTTAAAATAAAGCTCAAAATGTTTTAAATATTTAGGTTATATAGAAATTTAGCAAATTTTAAAAAGGACAAAAGAGAAATTAAAAGTGTCAAGCCATTCACCCAACGCCTTTAACCATTTGAATCGGGTATTAAGAAAATTCTGTTTTGTTAGTAAATATTTTTCCTATTAATAAAGTCGTAAACACATCTATGTTTCGCCTTGACAACACACTAAAAAACTATTTTATATGAAGCCAAATTCATTTTATTAGGCTACTTAATTGTGTTTTAATTGGAAGAAATTCACTTTGAAGTTTGCATGTGGTGGCTGGCGGTCTTTCGTTTTGAAATGGAAATGTTGATTCTAGCAAGTTGCTAAATTATTTATTGTCAAATTGAACTGGTTTTGTACTTATCCACCATGACCCAAAGAAGAAGAAAAAATTAATTCGTGACTTTTCATAAAACGTGACTTTTCTATAAGATTTATGAATCCATTTTCGTATATATTCAGACCTTTAATAAAATTGTTGCAAAACCAATAAATGAAATACAATTAAAAATGCTTTTTACGATGTTAAGGTGCATTACATATTTTTAGCTATAAACATATTTTGAAATATTAACATTTTTAATAAATACACCTCTGTATAATAGCGTGACTTAACTACTATATATATAGGACGTCTTAACTGTAGATGTATATGGCACTAATTTCATGTTTCCGACCATATTTTCGTAAAAACTAATTTGTATACCAAAATTTGGCATTGAAATTTAATTTACCATATAGTTGTTGTTGTTTTTTTTTTTTTTTTTTTTTTTTTTAAAAATTTAAAA
>JAQGBW010000010.1:0-120196 GCA_034698625.1 Julus scanicus | reverse complement strand
AATTAAGGTTTTTTAATATTTTTAAGTATTTTTACAAATAAAATTATAAAAGAATATAGAATTATTAAAAAATAATTAGAGGGAGGAAGGGGGGGATATCGACGGGTTGTGACATAATTATGGATGGGGTGTAGTAAAATTTGTGACAATTGTGACAAAGAGGGTGGGTGGGTGTTTAAAAAGAGGCAAAAAAGTGTGGCATAATATTTGAATGGCCCCGTATTAAATTAATTATAAAGACCAAGGAAAAAGTACTAATTTATCTTTGCGTTGTTAATTTTCCTTGAAATTTACTTTGAAACAATTCTACTAAGTTCACTAAGACCGGTTTTATTAAGATTATACATAATTTTTTTTTTAATGTCGTGGTTACTTCCATTCTGTGTGAAATTCTGCAGTTCATTACTGTACGCCTTTAAAAAAAAGTATTCACTAATAATTACCAATAAAATCGAATGTGCCATTCTGCGGCCATCCTCACTTAGCACCACCACCTGTTCCCACTAGATGGCGCCACCATTGCCCCACGTTCCCGTTTTTCGTAGCCAAATGCTGGCTTCTGTTTTCTTTTCGTTTGTGGCCGTCGTCGCTTCTCCAGTGTGTTGTGTCATTGCACTGATGAAGGACTTTAAAGTGTGTGGAGAATTTGGACTGGAGTGTTAGCCGTGTATTTAATTGTATATTCATTTAACAAAATCGATTTTGATTTTGTTTTCTCCGTTTCTAAAGACAGAATAAGGATTACTACCTGGGATGTATAATAGGATTTTTATATTTGCTCTTTGCGTGCTCTGCTGCTTTGTAGGATGCAAAACAAGCGAGGTAAGCGAACAGCCCTTGTTTTTCCCCCTTTTTTTTAGTGTTGTTCACCGTGTATTTTTGGCTTCTTTTTGCGCTTATCTTTTCGATCATTGCCTTCGTACAGTTACGCCGTCAAAATGAATTATCAAGTTCCTGCCAGTTTCGATTTACTATTCTCGTTCCTAGTGTTTACTTCACGAAAATAAAGGCATTTTTGAATCCCATTTGCCGTCGCATTTTTCTCATTCGTGGAAATCAAGGACATTTTGAATTTATCCTAAATACAATTTACCTTGTAATTCCTGAATATCTGACCATTACTTCTAACAGGATCTTGCGCAAAGCTAGAGCTGAAATAAAGCGGTGTAATTGTGTGCGTTTTAAGGCCTATGAAGGCATAACGAGAGGTGGTCTGTCTAAAGGCCTATGTAATAGAAATGTAGCTTCCTGATATGTAAAGACATAAAACTTAGCAGGCATTGTCATTATTACGCAGTATCCCACTAATTTTGTTTATTTTTCTATGCTTGTCTTGCCCTAGTCTGGACAGTAAATGAAGTAGTTGAGCGCTTTGTATTCGAACTCATGGTAAAACTGGGAGTAGAAGTAAGATAGATCACAATTTTATGCGTAACATGAAAATAAGCCTGTTCAAAGGTGGCCTAATGTATCGACTGGAAGTTTTCATATATAAATAGGGTACCCACGCGTCATATCTTATCATTAAAAACACGATGTTCTTGATGATAACTAGGCCGAATGCTGGCGATTGTAATTTTAGACCTATCCTTTGAAAATGGGCATACATACTGAATAGCTTTAAAATATTATTTTCAATGAATCTCTATATAAAAAAAATGGCTATCATTTGTGACCAGAAAACTAAGGCGACGCCTAAAATTACTCCTTTTTCTAATGGCCTTAAACATGGAGCCCGACATTTCTTTTTTACCTGTATTTGTTACGAGGCCTAACTGAATGCGACCTACTTAACAGAAAAGTGAATTTTACAGTTCAACTATGTTAATTATAAACGTGGGTATTGATTTCGACCGAATACTGGTTGTGCTGGTGTAGGCTGTGTCGCATATTTTATACACCCTGTATTTTGTCATACATGCAGTAATTAATTCATCAATCCTAGTTACTCTAAACCTATAAAGCTGTAACTTCAGATTAGTTTAAATGACCTGGTTAAAGTAAACTTAAACAAGATGGTTACAATCTGCTATTGAATATGAAAAGCTGTTTTTTTTGTTGGTGGTTTTAAAATGGAAAGAGTTTGAAAGATATGACTGACCTCTTGTGATCTAACAAGATGTGGCCATCAAAATGTTGTTGAAACATTAAAGTGGAAAGGATCCCCCCTTCTTTCTTGAATGACTAAAATAGAGGACGCTTTTATTGCTGTTTTAGATAAGATACAATATGGAAGACAGGCTAATTGAATGGCAAATGTTAATTTAATTATGGTTAGTCTTAGTGCATCATATAAATGGTCACAATTGTGTCTGCCATTTATGAAAATCTTCTTTGTTATTGATCATACGCACTAGCAGACAAATTTACAATTCGCCATATTTGTACTCTTACATTTATGACGTAATGTGCATATTACTAGATGATGATTTTAGTGAAAAAATAGCATGCTGTTATTAATTTGTCGAAAGGAAAAAATCATCACAATGCCAAAAAAAAAAATATTTTATCCTAATTAATCGCGATGCTTTTTATTTCTGCTTAGAGATGGTAATTAGTGCAGTGCCGTACATGTGCATAAGTAATAATAATAGATGGGATTCGGATTAGTTTACACAATGGCAAATTTATGAAGCCATTGCTTCTAACTCAGAATAGCAATATATTAATGCAACCTGCATAGGCCGGTTACCACGCATCTAAATTGGGTGTCTATCGAATTCGTCTACTAAAATGTAATGATATCGAGTTTCTGCAATTGTCTATCAGACGTGCACCAATAAGGATTCTCCAATAACAGGAAAAAATTATCGTCGTAGAACCCAACTACGTTTTAATGAGTAATTTTTATGAAGACAATTGACTACCTTTAGCAAACATGTCAAGCTTTTCCAAATCCAATAATAAAGTATTCACCGTTTGGCACAAAAAGCAGCGCAATACAGCAATTGCCATGAAATAGATTCGAAAAGTATCCATAATAAGATTACTGCTTAGCAGCTATGCACATTGTCTCAACGAGCTATTCTTGTTCATAAACCCTCGCATGTGGAATATTTGCAGCTTGGCCGAACCTGTTTATCGAAAGGACAAAAATAGGCCCCAAGCCAACATTAATAATTTATTAATTTTACTGGCAAACCGTATATAACTTATGCCCACCACCATTGGCCGAATTCCAACTATGCTACCGTTATCACACAAACCTTACCAGTATTGGATCCTCATCATATCCTGCAATTTTGGATCTAATTGTAAATATTGCATAATCTACGACAATTCGATGCGGATTGTATTTCCGGGGGGAAAATGTGGACTGATGATTCGATGAAGTTTTAATGTGGAAACTGATATAAAAATAGGATCTTTGATTTGGTGCCAAATTGTCGGTTCTGGAAATTCGTCAAGGACCGTGAATGGGTGATAGATTTTTATCTTTTAATAAGTTTCGATTGATTTAAGTTATTTTCACGTTTCAAGTTCCATGGTTAAAGTTAAAATTTACATTATTATGTTTACTACACACTTTTATTTGCACATATATCTGATGAGGAACACAAATGTTTAATTAAAACCAGTCGAGTGATGCTTATGATACTTGCACTTGATTTTTTTTTCTTTTTTTTTGTGCTTTTATTTTTTTATTGAATTACAGTAGCAGTGGATGTGACCTGAAGCATGACAATGTCATGTTGCCTAAGGGATATTAACGGCCTCATACATGATTGATTGTGTAAATAGAATGCAGTTATTGCTTTAAAATATCGGTTATTTTTACGACAAAAATCGTACTACCATGAATAGATAAGATTTTACCGTGTGCTTCGGTAGGGGAATGGTTTCCTCGTCACCACGTGGGACTCTAGAACCTACGACCCCTCTAAAAAAAATCGAATTTTCAATTGGAGAACACGCTGAGATTGGGGTAGCTAGTAGCAAGGCCACAAACTATATAAAATTCCTGATGGCGCCAGGCAGTTTGCTACATAAAATCTAAAATGAGACACTTTTTCAGAAGGGATATATACGCGTGAAAAAAATTGGAAATAAATCTCAAATTGATTTTAGTCAGGAATGAGAGTTTAATGCATTGCCATCACGAGGTCGCACATGGGGTGATTCCCCATGTGGACTGTAGACTATGGGTTTTGGTCAGTAAAATTCTATTTATAGTATGTTGTACTGTTTGATTACTTATTATAATTCAAAAGTGGCAGACTGCTGTTCTAGGCATGCATGCAATTTATTGTAGGATTGCTACATCATTGTCTGTGTGTAGTCGCCATGTGCTGATTATACAGAGGATCAACACAAATTGGTTAATATTCTGGTAACGTTATTAATAAAAATAGGCCATTGCTGTAATAACGGTGATCCATCATTGCGATCTCGGCAATGTTAAGGATTGTGTGAGACTAAATCCATCGTGTTGTGTATAGACTATACTTAGAAAAGCTTCAATGACGTCACTGTATTACAGTGTCTAGAACTGTAGATTTATTAGGTCGGTGCACTGTTGAATTAATGCATCCGATAATCCCTGCTTTTGGTTCATGGAGACTGGGTGGAGTTTTGATATACGAAGGATGTTCTTTTTTATTAAAATGGTAATTTAGTCGTTATAAACTCGACATGTGCCATGTGGACAAACTTATCTTATTCTAACCTAAAAGTTCATAATGGCGTTTACGATAACATTTAAAACAAACCACCTTGTGACAAATATTTGGAGTTGATTGTGCCTCCTAGTCTTTGTGTTCGAACACAATGTATCTGGAAGATTATTTCCCATTTAATCGACCTGAAAGGTTGATAATTCAATGTTTTTTTGTCTGTGGTCTTAAGCTATCGATATTAAATGTTATATTAAGCTGATGCATTTGTTAGAAGAATCCACTGTTCAGTTTTTTTTTATTTATCCAGAAACATCTTAAGTACTTAAGTAACCAAGTTAGCACATTATTGGACTTGATTGTATAGTTTGTCGAGTGCATTGTAGCTAGATCATCGGTTAACAGTGAAACAACACTTGATGCCTATATAGTCTACTGTTCACAAAATTAGAAAAATGCATTGCCTCGTATACTATAAAAGATGTTACTGGTGTGGTCATAGCGCCGTAGGAAGTATTCATTACAAGTATACGATTCTAGAGCTGTAATCATGTAGTAAATATGGCACGCTTCAATGATATCCTCACGTTCTTTTTTCATAATTACTACTTTAATAACGTGCAATGCCAACCCCCTCTATTGTATTAAATATAAAAGTACACCGTGCAATTATTGCTTTTTGTCAAGCTAATCGAGGCCGTGAACTTGGGAATTTTTATTTGTAACGTATGCCATGGTTTTCCCCCCAGTCTTGATTGTGTTTTTACTGTTGTGGTGTTTATTTTTCTCACTATAAATTGTTGAAGCGCAGTAATTGTGAATGTAGAGCTACAAATTAAAATTTGGGATGTGCAATAGTGACATGCACCAGTTAACAGCGGCACTTTGTCGGGAATGGGTTTTTTGTAGCAAATGCAGCAGTTTAGTTGCGAGATTCTGAGAATTTAAATTATTTCAGTCTTGTGTTTGAGAATCTGAGTTCAAGTATAGTGATGCAATGTAGATTGGGCGTTGAATTCAAGCTAAAAGATAATATTCAAATTCGGGTAACTTGAGCATAAATACAAAGATGCCAATGTCATTTATTAGTCCAAGATTAGTCACAAGTTTTAACTTTCTGCGTAATTGTCGCTGAATTTCTGCCAGTTATGCTGTAAACAGGATGCGTTTAACCCTAAATGGTTGTTTGGAATACGCGAGAGACAAATAATTTCCAAAATGAATCATTATACACACATTGGGAGTGTCCACACTTGGATTGTGTGTGTGTCGACGGTATCAAAGTCCTTCGTGAGAGATTGTATACGGGATTGGCTCTTATCCAAGTAATTCTGGCAAAAGTAGGCTTAGCATTTTAGGTGAAGATTTCTAAAGTCGATTGTGTAATTTGCAGTCGTTTGGCATATCGTCATCTTTTTCTTCCTGTTGAAAATCCTTACTTGTAGTCAAAGTCGTTTTTTTTTGTAATACTTTCCCGGTTTCCCCGTAATATGAAATGCAGCGTGAGATCAAACGTATCTATTGTGAAAATCAGCACGTTTACCTTGGTTGCATGGAGTCCCAAATTTTGTATTGTGCACTATTTTATTGACTTTTATTTGATATTCATTAACATCGAAATAATGGGATTTCGTACCAGGGGTATAGGAATGTAACACGCGTTTTTTTAAATATACAGTGGATCTCGGTGGCGTGATGATGTAATGACCCTGGAGGAAAGTGCTATTATCGAATAAGGCAAGACAAGACGAGGAGAATATGGCAACGATATTAGTGAATTAACTTGAGGGGGATTTTTCATTTAGTCACGGCTGTGCTTTCATTGAAAAGTTTCGAGGGCAGTGGATGATGAGGTTGGCAAAGGAGCTGACGACCGGATTTTGTCTGGGAGAAATAACCCTGCATTCTTGGCATTTTTGTTGCTGTTTTTCTCAGCCTGTGTTCCTCCTTGGTGCAATTATTACTCTGCCTTTAGGCCGGTTCATAATTTCTCAGTGAATGGCAGGCTTGCATTATGCCTTTGGAAAATATATAAGAAATTCTTAAAAACTCATTTTTACATCATCCTTCAAATTTCATTAAAGTGAATACACTTTTTTGCCTCAACCGATTGTAGCTGACTAGTTTTTAATTGGTTGCTCAATTTTTTTTTTACTCAAATTAACGATACAGCAACTGAAACATGTTTCACACTTTACCAATAAAAACTAACAACAGTGAGATACTGCAATGATTATAACCATAATCAATGATAAACTGGAAGGTTGAAGGTTATGAGAAGTATGGTAGGTAAATAGTTTCGATGCTTAATGAGTGCATTAGGCTGTGTACAAAAATTTGCTCATGTTCCCAGACTTATCCAATATTTGAAGCATTTTTAAGAGAAGAAAATTGCTGCGGTTTGGACCTTGTTTTCTGTCCTATGAGAAGTGCTGTGTCTTGTGGAAGCATATGTCTATGATATAGTTAATGAACATGGCGGAAGAAATTGTAAGCAAATTGCAAGGTTAATGGAGCAAAAGATTTCGGCTTTCTAATGAAACAGTCAATAAAATTAACGAACCAAATTCGCCAATTTTCACAGTCGGTGCACAGTATATGACCGCCAAAAAATTCTTTTGTGGATATATCCTCTTAATCCTCAAGATGCTTGTCATTTGAAACAAGGATATCAAAATTTACACTTGGACGTTAGCTGCTTTGAAGTAGTGCCTGCCTCGGCTGTTCCAGAGGGAAATTTCCAGAGGTTCTGTGAAATATATCTGTTGTCGCAGACTTGACTTTATATGTCGCATACATGCAAAAACGTATGCATTTAACTCGCATACATGTAAAATGGTTTATCCTCTATAAATGGTGTTAAGTGCCTTCCCTGAGTGCAAAAGGATTAGTTTGCAAAAATCATGATTTGACTGCGAATGAAAATGACACTCCATGTGCAGCTTCGGTTGTCACCACAAGTAGAAGGCCTACATTTATGGAATGCAAATTAGGTCGACGTTTACAAATTTAGTCTTGGCTGGTATTTCGAATCGCCTAAGCAGGCTTGGTATTAAACAGAAACCTCGTTAACCTTTCTATGGTTATTTCCATAAAAGAGGCTGTGCATAAACAAGGACTCGTTATAGTGGTCGTCTAGTCTCCTCTTCATACTCGACCATGTTCAGTCTTAACAAGATTGTGCGCATTTATTTGTAGTTACTAAGAGGCACAGCAGCGTTTTGCCATAACAAGGTTTGTTGCAGAAAAATGCACAGATGTTTATGCTGTGTTGCTACAACCCTTTTCACTCTGAATGTGATGCATCTCCTAATCACGACCCTCTTTTAAGCACACTCCTTAACAATAAAAATACAGTGGGTATAAGTACTGTATAAAAGGGACTTTTATCAGCACATAATTTGGCGTTGGCTTTCTGAGTTTTAATAAAATAAAAATGAAAAAAAAATGCGCCATCTGTGGGCTGATAAGCCGATTTAATATGCCATAGGCGGATGAATTGATTAATATTTTCTTTTATGAAAATTGTCCGTACCTCCGACCCGCGTATCTTGGTGTCGCATATAGTGTACGTCACTTATTGATCGTTCCTAATTTGCCTCTGGCACCAACAGCGAACAGTGCATGGCGTCAGTGACATCAGACCTTTGGTTTTCTGAACGCTTCATGGTTGTCTCCAGGACGAACTGTGTAGGTGCATGCTGGCAACCGTGCATGAAAGAATGTTGTTTAATATTAAAACATTGACTAGGAGTGGCCAAAAGTTTAAACAGTGGAAGTGGAACCTCTCTTAACCGGCCTTCTTTTGGCATCAGGCTCTCCGGCTTAACCGGCGGTTTCAGAAGAGTGCAAATAGCGAAACCTTACTTAATACGTTCAACAAAATTACTGACCCAGTCAGGGCAGTTAAGAGAGGTTCTACTATGCATGTGTTCTAAAAGCCTTATGCCGAAAGTCAAGATAGGACCACCTGGCATAGTCTTTTGATGTGCCGTCATTGTGTTTAATTATTTGTGAAATTTTTTTTCCTTGGACTATTTCTAAACGTTGAATACTGTTGCTGGCATACGTTGAATTTCTCATGGAGGCGTTGGGAGTTTCATCTTGGTCAAGATGGTATTCAACGTCGGCCTATTGAATCTTTGAAGTTTTATTCACAAAGACCAGTGTCTTGTCTTTTATATTTATATGTCGTTGGAGTTTTTTTTTTTTTTTTTTTTTCACTCCGGCAGTTGGAATAATATTTTGAAGGCAGCGGTTCACTGACATAAAATTAAAGAATTTCTAAGGAGATACAGTGGTATTGTGACGCCAAGAGACCAGTTTGAAGGAGTGGGTAAAGTCTACATAAACCCGATAGACATGTGGCATTTTGATGAAGTGGAACCGTTACAAGTCTCAGTACTTGTTATTTGTTGTTCAAAAGGCAAACAGCATATGCGAGCAAAAGCATATAAAAGCAAGATCTATCTTGTGCTATCTACTGGACTAGAGTTTCGTATGTTGTATTTTAATAACAAGATAAGGGACATGAATTAATAAACTGTTCCAGAGAACTCGTGACGTAAATTAATAGGTTGGGTAATTCCACCCTGCGGTTGTTGCGTTGGTTGAGCATCACTATGACGTATGTGCATGGTTATTATAATTACTAAACTTGCACAAAAACATGTGTGTACCCAAATAAAAAACTATCGAACTGTTGTAACTGTTTGTCTGCTATTGAAAATCAATGTGTCGGTGCTTCACAATAATGACTGTAATCACAGAATTGAAAGTCTGGTTATTTTATTGATGCTTTTGAAGCCACGTGATTTTGAATGGTTTTTGAAGTCACAAGATGTCATCTTTGACATCTTTATTTTGAACAGCCCTCTCCATGACAGTTCGACAGTTGGGGAAGACTGGCAGGATGTGCTGTACGTCTGTTATAAAATCGTTCAAGGGATCAATAAATTCGCGAGTCTTGTGTTTCGACATCTGGCAGTATGCGGTTAGGGTTAGAACGTTACATTTTCTCACAAATCAATCGGTCCCTCACCTTTGACTTTTCCTCGTGAAATGGTGGGATGGTTAACGTTTAGACTGCTCATAAGTCGGTCTTTCAACCTGGAAGACTTCTTCAAAACAGAAGATTGGCCTAGGCCCAGAATGTTTTTTTTGTAGAATTATGATTCGTGTTTACATTTTTTTTTTTTTTTTTGTTGCTGTTGGCCTTGTAAATTTAGCTTTAGGGTTTGTTTGTTACTACTTTTCTATTGCTCTTACAACCGTTTGTTTACAAGATAGGTATCCTAAAGAATTGTAACCCAGGGTAGGATTATGATGTCATCTCCCATGTATGTGGGAATGGTTGGATTATTATAAAGGATTTCTAGGCGCTTAAAGTAAGATTTGTTCATAAATAACATAGTTGTTTGTCTATTTCGAAAGTAGACAACGGAGAAATGAAATCCAGAACACACACTCACAAAGTCTCTGATGGCCCAGATGGATAGAAGCATTTTCGACCTGGTAGCAAGCCTATTTTATACAAGTAGGAAGCTTGGTGTGGGGCTGTATCCACAATATGTGGCAGTAGTTTCATACACAGTACTACTATATCAAATATGAGACGTCAAGAATTGCCTTCATGGCCTTCAAAAACTCTTGAAGTTAATCTTCTGCTCATTCACGAAGCGATTGGAGGACCAGAGTGGATGGTTCAGCTGGATAATACTGTACTTCAATCGATCATTTTGGGTCACTGGAGAAGCTCAAATATCAATACCATGGAAAACCTTCGAGGCATAATCAGGCATTCGTACACTCTCGTATTCGTAACGGGTTTATAAACCAAATTGAGTTAAGTTGAGAAACAACAAACGCAAAAAAAAAAAAAAGCCAATGTTCAAAATTGTTTTCACCTTATTAAGTAACGGATTAGGTGCGCCTGATGAGATCTTGGAATATTGCTTTCGACACGAACTATATTTAAAAATAAATGTTATTAAATAATTGCTAAATTTTGTCTTGCATACATTATTATTCAGTATTCAATTCAAACTGGTTGTTTACCAGTTGTTTCAAGCATGATGTTTGGGATAGATCGTGCATCACAAGAGAATTTATTAATATAAATGACTGCATGCCACTCGGGTAGAACTTCATAACTATTTGCCACTTTTCTCTTCATGAGTTTTTCGAAATTGCTAGTCGATCTGGTTGTGAAAATACCATGCATTAATTTTTAAGTATATAAAGTAGTTTCTTATCAATTGCATGATATTTTTTCCATATATTTTGGTAGTCGATTTCTCGTTGGTGGAATAAGGTTCAGATAACTGTCTGCGGTGAAAACATAGGAAGAATTTCATTATTTTTTTTATGCAAAGAGATGGGGGCTGAATGTCTATATAAGGTTATCTTTTATTTGAGAACTTACATGACATGAACAATACATTTGAAAAACTGATCTAGGGGACATTTCTTCAACTTGTTTAATGCACTGTATAGCTCTAGTCTTGTTTCTTAGGCCATACTTTGCAATTCAGCAGATTGCCTAAACAGATGGATTCAATGATCCCCATTGAAGATTTAGAGCTTTCTGCCATCTGTTTACGTCCATCCATCTGGTACTTTTAATGCAGAATGCTCAAAATGTTTAAAGACTGTACCATGATGTGTCGAAACTCTTTATTAAATTTTAAATTGAATTGATTTTGAAACACTGGCGTTTAAAAAGCGAAATTACGTTTATTAGATAACCGGCAAGATTTACGATTAAAGAGGAGATGGAGGTAATGTTAACATGTTTCAGAAGTGCTGGCCTAGTTAAAATCTTTCAGTTTTAACCTGCACCCACAGTCGGGAAAGTTAACTGGTTTGCATACAACCATATAAGTACATCGTGGAGAATTACCAAATTCCAAAGGAGCAACTCGATAAGTTCATCTAACGAAATGTTTTTGAAATTTCTTCATCGTATGTTGAGTTGTCCTAAAATGCTTCCAATTTGTTTGAAAATGTACATATCTGACGTGATGACCGCTTTAATAGTCAACATATTTATTGGACTTTTTTTTTTTTTTTTTTTTTTTTTTTTTTTTTTTTTTTTTTTTTTTTTGCTTTTGTCTTAGTTGGACGTTTATCAAACTGGAAATTACACTAATTTTATCAATTTTTAACAAGTAATAACCCAATGCAAAGACATTAATTCTAGACCCAGTTATGAATATCAAAGCAAATACAATGGCTACTTGTTAAATAGTAATAAAAGCTGGCGTTCACGTTATGAAGTTTGTCGTCTTTGTTGTAAATTCATGTTAACCAACTGAGGTTTGATAAATATTTACGAACAAACTTTCGCTACTGATTGTTTGTTTTATGCAAAAATGTTTATTTATAAATAATGATGCTGACTACGAGCAGTTAACCTAATTTTGTGAAATGACCTGACAAGAAAACTTGATTACGTTCAGTTTGTCAGTTTCATGTTAAACTGGTTATTTAGAACATCGAGAGCATAATTACGGCCAGTTTAAGATGGTCATAATTGAAAACATGATGTTGACCACAATTCCTGAGTAAAACCATTCGTTTTTGGATGTAGCTAAAATACTGCAAATGATATCATTGGCTCATGTTAATAATAAAAAAATAGAAACGTTGCGGAATAGCTGGTAATAAAACTGAAAGCCAAAGTGCAACGCTGGTATTTATAATAATACATGTATGTGAAAAAAGAAGTTGAATCAATTCTGATCTCATAACCTAATCCGATCTTAAATTTGACGATTAGCTCAGCAAATTTTGATTCATCACGAACAAATGAGAGCTGGGATTAGTTTAGGTAGCGTTTCACAATTTAACTTTTTGTCTAGTCGATTTGTTTGCCATGTAATTCTGTTCACCAATTTAAACCATTTTCATCGCTCTTGTGCGATTTTCGATAGTGTATATTGGGCAATTAAATATTAAAATCCCATACGCTAATTTTCAAGCCCTTGCTGCAGTACTGTTTGAATAATTAATCGATTGTCCTACTATTTGTTGAACAATATCATTAGATGTTGGCAAACTCTTGAAGGGCCATTCCATATTTTATGTCGATATATCTCATGGCAGCTATCTATAACTAAAATGCATTTAATTTTTAACTTCTTGGATGTTGGATTTTGTTTAGCGTTGAATATGAAAGAAAGTTTCCAAACAACAAGTTTAGGACAATCATGTGAGTTGAACCTATTCCTAAAAAAAGAAAAAAGGCAAATTCTAAATAACAAGAAATTAAGGTTTAAATTTAATTCCCAAAGTTGTTTGAAAGTCAGTTGTTTTTTTCTTTTCATTTTTTGGTTGTAATATCCTTCATATTATTTTGAAGTGAAAATTGTTGGGACTTGTTTAAGACGTCATTAAATTATTCGGCCTTCATAGAAAGTAACACAGCCATCAACTATGTATATATGATGCATTAAGGGACTCGTAAAAGTAAAACACCACATTGGTAATAATAAAAATAAATAGTCTGGTGTACTTTATAAGAAAATAGTGTTTTCCAAGTATGGACTGAGATTTCAACAATGTTAGATAATACCGCACATTAAAATAAATTTACAATAATTATAAAAGCTTGAAATGTTTTTCAAGCACTTAGGTGTATACCTTGAACTCTTTGCAACTGATTATGGTTGCTATAACGAGACTCCCTGGACAAGATTCATGACCCTAATCAACTTGAATGCCTTTTAAAAAGAGCATGGATATATAGTAACAGTATTTGCAAATGCTTATCGTTTAATCGTGCCTAGCAGTTAAAAAACATCAAATGTTTTGCCGAGACCTCATTTTTATAGAGCGTTGTTTGCCTAAACTTATACAAGAGACAAAAAGCTGGAATACAGGTGATACTACGCACACTTTTTCAAGGTTCTTTTACCTGAAAAACACGAGAGTACAAGTGGCCCACCCATGCAAATAAATGTCAAAATTGCAGGCTTTAAATTGATAGCGTCGCCAACAGATTTGATTTCCGCAAATTTTTTTCTCATAAAGAGGTGACATAAATGTCACGCGTTTTTAATGAGACATTTATAATGTCGTCTTGTGCTTTGGTAAAATTTCTCGTTATTTCTTTGGCATCATTTAATTTTGTTTATCACCGAGCTTCATTTTGAAAGGTGCAACTCCTGAATTTAATCTTCTGCACATTTTTATCTATTTTTGTTGTTATTTTGTAAACCACATTGTATTGCTCACTAAATTTAGCCTAAAATTGTCGTGACACATTTGCTGAAAAACATTGGAATAGGAGGAACTGAGTTAAGTGCGGTTTATAAGAAATTTGCAAAATTGTTCCCTCTATATTTTACGACTAATTGAATGATAGTAAAAGTACACTTCATTCTAGCGATTTTAGGGAACGAAATACTGAATAAAATGGTAGCATCTGTTTGAAGTCAAAGGTGTTTTTTTTTTCAGTACCGTGATACCTACCTGGTTTCATTTGAACTTTTATACCTTGGGTACTGGTTTTTTAACGTTTTGCTATCCTGTCATTTCTAAGAAATAACCAGCAGTGAGTTCTTTAGTATTGTGTTGTGTAGGAAAACTTGTCGAAAGTATGCTTCTCACGTGATGTTTAGTTTCAGATGGAAGCCTTGATTGTTTTTGCATCGATTTTGTTGTGTACCAAGCTTATTTCCTCGTTGGAAAGTAAAATCCATGTGTTAGGATGTGTTGAATTTAATTATACATTGCTCTACGGGGAGAAAAATCTATGTGGATGGTGTTAACTTTTAACTAGCACCACGGTCAATGAAATGGCCTCGAATAGCTTTTATTTGTGATCCCAAAAACACCAAATTGCACTCCACATGTACATGTTATAAAATTCAAATTAGTACATTGTTCTTATCGAATAGGTTTATTTTAGACTTATGGATGTCCTTGTCGCATGCAATTCTTACTGCCTCTTTCCATTCGATATTACATTTTGCAGAAGTTTTGTGAAGGGTTGTGAGGGTACTTTATTACTCTTTATTTGTTTGTAATGTGGTTGTACTGTAGTTATCAGACTTTGGGTGCGTGTTTCTTTGTAAATTGATTTTCTGAAAATAGCATTGCAACTAACTTTTTTTTTCTATTGTTATGCGTAATTGTACATTGGGCTAAAACGACTGTTCGGCTGTCTTATCCGATATAACGATTTTTTTAAAACCGAATTTGCAATTTTCACTATCCAGTTACATGTACAGTACAAACTAATTTCAGCCTTGATAGACCAGTCTATTTATTAATTGGTATTACCAATTTAAGATCACATATATACGTAATATGTAAAATTTGACAAGTTGTGGCTTAATTGTTGGCAGAATAAATCATTATTTGATGTGATGTACGCAATGTTAGGTGTCGTTAAAAACTTAGCACATGTCTACTAACTTTGTAGTACAAAAGTCTTTAATTATATTGAAATTTATGGTGTTGACTTATTTTAACTCTTTTATATTACTGGATATTTGTTTGGTAGTTTTATTTAGCTTCCATATAATTGTAATTGTCAGAGCGTTGTAACTTTGGAATGGCAATGTGGGCAAAACATTTTCACACTTCACAGGCGTTTCTCAGAGCAAATATTCACACCCTGTTCAATTTCAAGATAACATTGAATTAGTTTCATTTTTGACCTTGGGCATGTAGACGAAATTTATAGCTTTATTTTCTTATCGATGAAGAAAATTGCATTTTCAGTGCTATGTACGTTTAGTGTAAGATTGTTTTAAACGCGCAAATTATGAGTATGTACTATGTAGACAAAAGGGCCTTGGGTGTCGTTATGTAAAATTAATGAAGAAAGATAACTTATTTGGGGTTTCACTGCGGTTATGAGCATGCACATGTATTTCGCATCTGTGGTACAGTAGTTTAGAAGCAATTTTGCAACATGTCGTTCCCCTGCTATATTTGTAGTCATTATCATTACTCATTTCCATCAGGTATTTCCTTCATTTTTTGTTGGTAATATGAAAGCGAAAGAAAAAAGGTTCTGTACTTTTCAAACCAGACATTTGACAAATATGGTGATGTGCAGTTCTGCTAAATTGCGACATTGATGTATTGGGAATGCATGCATGTTTAACTATATGAATATGTGTGCAAATAATGGTAAAATATGTATAATTTGTGAAGAAAAGTATTATACTTTCATATAAATTAGGAGTCATTTCGCCCATTTAATGAGTTGTTTTGTGCATTCTACGCGTCATTGTTGTAGAATAACATAAAAATGGTAACCATCAATAGTTAATTAGGCAATAAAACTTGTACTTGTTGTTGAATTACCAGAAGCTCGTTGCAGAATGGCAGCTCCATATATCCTGTGGAATGCCAGAGAAAAATTCATTCTTGCATGGATTTATCCAGCAGCTAAGGAAGACTATTTGCAGATGTTTACGAAAAGTTTAAAAATAACGTTTGCATCTGCACATTGAAGATCTAATTTTCAGATTTGATAGAAATGTACGCGAATGTTAACCAAGGAAGACGTGAAGCGATGTTGCAGAGCTTGAAATACGTCTGTACCTGCCCATACAATGCCTGATGTGCTGATTCATGCATCATGAATCAGTAAAGAATATTTTGTGAATTAGCATTGAAAAATAATTCTTGGTCAGGATTTGATCATCATGATCTGCTTGGTTTGATTTGGATAATACAAGCAAGTTTATGCGCTCATCTGTATAATTCTGTAGTATTTCTTTTCAAAATGAATGGAAGTTGCACGTTATTATAGAATAATGCATTTTCTGTATTTTATTAAATGAACTGCAAGTCTGTCCCAAGTTTTTGTTCTGCACAATTTTACAAAGTTAATTATAGCCTTAGCATGCATATATTCTTGGATATTGTTCATTTGTTAGTATATAGGATTGATATGCTCATGGATACTCAGTTTTCCCTGTTTGTCTTAATTGGACATTGGAGCCATCATTTCATTCCTAATTTGACATGGTTTTATCTTCTTAAGGCTTGAAACTTTTGGAAATGTAACCTTCCTACGATTTTTCTAGTTTGAAAAAAAGGACATTCTCTTGTCAAACATTTTTCAGGCTACTTATCATCTTACCAGATGTTTCAGAAATGAGAACCAAGCAAGTTTGAAGCTTGCATTCTGAGCATGTGTAGGCTGTGTCATCGCACTCTGTGCACAGTAAATACTTTATTGAATCCCCCCAATGTTTTGTCATCGTTTCTAATTTCCTATATTTATCGATGCACGGATTTCTTCTCCCACTGCTTTTATTTATGTATTGTGGAAAAAGTCATGCTGGCTGGAGAGCAATGCTTTTTCCATTACTGTCTGATGGGCCTGTGAAATTTTGGTTGAGCATACAGTAGAAGGCGTTTCTGTATACTGTGGCTCCATTTGTAATATAAAATGATGTGGGTTTGGGTAATAAAAGGCAAATGGATTGCGCTCATGTATAAATAAGTTAAGCTATATAAACTGCGCTCTATACTGTATTTTCAAAGAGGCTATATGGTTGAGGCTCCTTGCTAAATTCTGCCTATTATCTCGCAATTTTAACTTACACACAGACATTTCTTTTATGGGGTTGTATTTGATCTCATAAATGCTAGTTTTGAAATATCTTGGAAACTACCCACGTTTAGTTTATTCCCTGGAATACACAATAGTTACTTGTTAGTAAATATGAGTATTGAAGAAAGTTGGTAGATGCCATCATATTCTTGTCATTAGGTCGTCGTGTCTATACTCTCCTGTTAAAAATACATGTGCAATATTCAGTATTTCTAAAATACAGACAAATGCTATTAATTTGAGATATTAATCTGTTGTATAATATTGACATTTTTAATGTCTGATTTGTTTGTATGTTACGAAAAAACGGGCTTCGTGTCAAACTATTGACTTTCACTTACATGTGTATCGACTTCTTGTTAAATTGAAATTGGAGTGCCCTGCATATATAGTCTTCAGAGTTCAGCTTCTATCGTTGATTCAATTGGATTCCAGTGGGGATGCATTGCATGTACAAATTCCTTGATTGATTGAGGTTGCGTGGTCTAGGTGATATTCATTTCCTCGAATTTCAGCTAGTTTTTTTGTCTTCTTCTGTAACATTGGAACGTCATTGGTTGTAGACCAATACCACCCACCTGTGAGATTTCTCGATTGAAAGAGATGATGATACACATGTAAAAAAATAAATAACTACCATTCTGGAATCCTTATTGTTGTTGTTATGCCTGTTTATAAGATACTTACCATTTTAATATTCTTGGAACATCACTGTTGGGCTAGCCGCAATAGATTACCATAAAACGAGCCATTAAAAACATGAAGACTTTGTAGATGAGTTTTTGCTGTAGTTTCTTTGGTCATGAGGATTTTAGGAGATAGTCAAAATGTAAATATGACTGTCAACAAGTTTTGAATTGGAAGTTTTTACAACCAAGATTAATGTTGTTTTTTTATTCACACGACGTATTGTCTCTGGTGCATATAGTTAGGATGGCGTTTATGCAAATGTAGCATTTCTTGCACGCATACACGTTATCTTGAATCGGCTAGTATATCTTCCTCGTGCATATTTGCTCTATATTTGACTGAGAGTCCTGGGTTCGAAACCCGTATCCAGGCTGCGGTTTTAAAACTCGACTTCTTACCCTCACATTGCACTATGGTCGAGGGCATCTTTAAATAAACTCAAATCTGCAAACAAAGTGTGTGTATTCTAGTTTTGATTCTGTACTTTGTCCATGGAAATGTGAGCAGTCGGTATGCATTGGATCGATATCTATAAGGATAGAAGGTTTCCGATAAAGATTCATCAAATTTGCATTCGGTTCAACTTTTTCCTTGAAACTGTATTCTATACAGGTTCGGAGGAAAACAATTGCACGAGCGTGTGTCAATATTTGGAAAGATTCTTGGAATCCTTTAGAATCACATTTCATTACCCTGCTGATTGATATTATGGCGTAGGAGCGACACTTTTCAATATTGGACGAAAGCTGCCTGTTTTATATACAGTTCCACCCACTACGTTTTCTAGACAGTTCCATAAATTCTTTACGTCTCAATCTTTGAAGAGTGCGGAGAAACGTCGGCCCTTTTATGTGCAATCATTTGCATAAACTAAAAATCTGTAGATAAATGACAAAACGTCTATTGCAATTGATGGAAATTGCATGTGATTAATAAAGGAGGAATACATACCTGTTTCAAAGTAAACATAATTTCATGTAATCTGCATATATGGTATGTGGGCGATATAAGAATTTGTTAATCATGATGAATAAAACTCAAAAGTAATCTAGTCTGTATTTTATAAAAGTATTATAACCAGTAAATGACGGACGAATGTTTAAATAATGTTAACCTGAAATCTTGTCCTATTGCAAATTGTGGGCATTAAATTGATGGTGGGCACCTTGGTAGAATAAGTTCTTGAAATTGTTACTAATTTTTTTCTAAAGTGAGCTTTAAATACGTTACCCATCTTTGTTTAGTCTAGCATCCTACTAACAAAAACAAACGCCATAACAACAACACGTGATTAAAATTCGGCACGGTGTTTACGGCAACTCGAAATGCAGAACACACGGATGGCATGTTTGTCAGTTTTGATCTATTAAAATCTATCGGTTTTGCGAATCCAAGCGCAAAGGTTTATAAGCCATGTTCAAAATGAACTGCTCATCTTTTATTTGCAACTGAAGTTCGCACTGTTAATACATTAACATACTGAATGATTAAGTGCAATCTGCTGTGGCTGCCTCGGGCTCGGTAAATACTGCAGTATTTTATTTGAAAATGTTTTTTTTTCGTTTTGTTTTTGCGCACAGATCAACGCAGATCGATTCCACTGAGAACTTCCACTGTTTAGCTAATCAAGGCAAATTTCTGGTTGAAACAGAAGGTAGCTTTTGGAATTGGGGCGCTGTTTTTGTCTTTTACGAGCGGCCTCGTTCAGACTTGGGGGAAATGATTATTGACGATATCATCCCACGTATACACTTGTGTATTTAGTTTAGCAGAAACTAAAGCTGCAACTATCTATCTACAATGTTCGGTGCACATACACGCATTCAGTTGTGAAAAATTCGAGCATCATTTTAGTTTATCATTCCAATTGTGAACAGCTAAGTCTTGCTCTATTACGACCCACTCATTCGAATAAGCCTAATTAAATGTAATTACATGGGCTGTGTTGAGCTTTGTTTAAATATAATTTTTCAGGACCTATAAGTAGGGAACTACTTATGCAACGTCATGGCATTTGCTTTCATGTCATACGCGCTTGTCTGACTTCTGACGGAAATTTGAAGGGTTGAAATATACTAGTATCTTGAAGCTTTGGAAGCTCTTTTAGGTGACAGTTTTAATTTGCTTTGCTGTTATTGCTTGTTCCAAAAATAATTGCAAACTAATCATTTTTTACAATTTATTTGTCAGAATAATGTTTAACTGTATCTTTGGTTTTTATATGAAACAATCAACTTCTTGATGTTGCTGACACTAGATGTCATCACTGAACACAATCCGATGTTTAAATTCATATTGTTGTTGGTAATAGTTGGTTGACGTCTTTTTAAATGAAGTTATATTTAGTCAATATTCGTGAAGAACTCGTTAGTGTGGAAAGATACCTTTGTGATCACGTGTTCTCACTGCTGTTCTCATAAACGTGTCAACTGTTATGACTTGGGCCCTCCAACTCGGACTACTTTTTTTTGGCCGCCACATCAATAAATGTGTTAAGTCGCGTTTTTAACCTTTTGTTTGCGTGTGGGCTGTGCAATATATGATGACGGTTCTCGGTGTCTGAATTATTTGCTACCATATCCCAAGACTAACACATGATGGTGGCAGAAAAACCGTGTTTTTTATTGATTTCCACTTTTTTGTTGATCTATAAAACGGCGGTGGAAGAACATGAATGAGGACATATTTGAAAGATTGATGAAAATGTGTCCACTTTATGTACGAGTATTGGTTGTGCATGTATAAAGAATACTGGTGTTTAAGTGTAAATGATCGTTGATTCATTTATAATTTAAGCTGAAAAACCGTCAATACTTAAGCGTTGAATGAGGTTCTTGCTTAATCTTTGTTGTCTAAACTGTCACTGGTCATTTGTCATATAGGATATTTTTCAACACAGTTAACACATGTTTTGAGGATCAAAACGTTGTCTTCAAATGTCATGTAATCACGATGGAGATGTTCAATTTAATAATTTAGGAATCTTGGCCAGTATACAATAAACTGGATAAACTGTTAACAATAAATAACGTAAACTGAACATCATTTCATTGCTGAAAATGTTGTTTCATTGTTTCGTTTGTTGCTGAAAATGGCTTTTTATTGGTCCTATTTTTTCTCTAAAATGTATTCCGCATAATTATATACCTAATCTTGAATCCATGGTGGCTTTCGAACCTTTCTTAAAGGGCTTCAAATGCAGGATATTACGTGTGGACTTTTGCTTTATGAATATTTGATGAAATTTGGCGGAAATAAGAGGTTTTTTTTTTAAAGATATTATACCCCGTTAAACCCATTGGCTACATTCAAGAGAAATATAGTTTGGTAAATTATCTTCAAGAATGAGCGTCGTTTTCTATTTCGTCCGCAATTCTTGTTCAGGCTTATGCAAAGCTGAGTCGTCCAGAAGTAAATTTTAGCCGTTTTTTGAATATTTCATGCAACTGCCTACCGACATAAAACTGAATGGGCGCTTTATTGGCGTCGTTTCAATGGTATAGGGTCTATACGTTTTTATTCGGTAGACGATATAGAAAAGCTCATTTCCAATGAGGGATAAAATTGTGAAATTCACTTTTTATAAATTGATGTGATAAAACATACGTCACTGCACTAACGGTCAAGGTGACTTGTCAATGGTCTTTGTCAGGTTTTTTTTAAAAAAAAATCGAGCTGTTTCAATGTCCCTTTGCTACAAGTACAAATTTATCCTTGATATTTATTTTAAAAAACTTAGCATGATAATTATAACTCTCTGTGGCCTCAGGAGCCACATTTACTACTTCCTAATTGCATGTTTCATGCTATGTCAGTAAGAGTAAAAAAGTAAGGCCGATCTTTAATGACCATATAGTTGCGTATTCAACCATAGTTGCATATAGTGGATCTGCATTATGCCGGTACAACATCATGACATCAGTTTTAATTTCTAGGGCCTTGTTAGATAGACATTGCACAAATGCATTAGTGCTGTTACAAAATCATGACAAGGGTCTCGAAGTTCGTATTTTGAATATAACATTCCAAAACGCAAAACCCAATGGTGATGAATTGCCATTAAATTACTTTTGCCATTGTAATCGCCTGTTAAACCCTTCTTTAACTGTGGATTAAATTAACATTGAATTGAATTTGAAACTGTTTATAAACCGTAATAGCGCCATCAACATCCTTGATTTATAAGCATTTCTATTCTGTGTATTTTTATGTAAAAAAAAATTAAGTGCATCCCTTGTCAAAAAAATTACAAAGTTAACTTTTAACTTCAACGTTTTTCTGTAAAACTCTCAAGGACTGTACTAGTAATATCCTATAGTCAGAGAATACACCTTTTTCAATAACCTGGCGCCATCTATGATGCATTCTGGGAAGCTGCTATACGAACGGGATTTCCTTTAGCAGAATTGCGTCCAAATATAATTTTCTACAGTGTTTATTATCATTTCAAACGTATACAACTTCCATAGGACGATGTCGAGTAGGGTTATTTCTATTTCATGATATTGGATACCTATTCAACAAATTCAATTGCTTTGTTGTGCCTTCGGAAATATTCCGCACAATAAACGTACATCACATATAGGGTATTTTCTAAGAAGGTGGTGTTTTCTAATCTTGCCATAAACCCACACACGCATTCCGCTCACGTTCATAGAAGAAAAAAAGGACGGAGATTGAGATTGAGTTTTTTGCACTTTGTAGGAATTTGAAATAGCGTATGCAGTTGTGTAGAGCGCGCCTCGATCATGTGCTTCTTTTCGCATCAGTACATTGATGGTCTTCAACGTGTTTTTCAAAAATCATGGAGCGAAGGACCACTTTTTAAGAGGGTATTAAGAAGGCAAAACGTATATATGCTATATAGTACTTTCTAAGAAGTCGTAGATCAACCACATGTTATCTGTACATATCGCCGATTGGCTCATACTCCCTGGAACGTCATGTAATACGTAACATTCTGTGCGATCATGCCACCGAATATTCTTAAGACATAAAATTGCATCAACCTTGAATCGTATATGCTTAAAAATTTCATTCGCGTGCTGTGGGTTAATGTATGTGCATGTTTAATTAAAATACTGACGAACTTATTTGACGCAGATTGAACCTTTTTTTTTCCTCTGCTAAGGAGATTACAGTGCATTAATTTGGACGCTTATATAGTGACGAGGAAAGATGCTGGCTTGTCGTTTAAATTATTCTTACTAAATATTGCTACCTAGTTATCACTCAAGAGTCACTGAATTACCATATTCCTGTAATTGTATAACTGATTTGCATTCATGTGGCTTATATCAGTGGTTGTCTCTTGTGTATTTCTCCACACTTGTGTATGCCTCTATGCATTTTTGAGAACTCAGGACTGATGAACATGCAAAACAGATGTTGTCTAAATTTGCTTAGCTTAAGTCCTTGTGTGTATATTTTGGTAGAAAACAGATTGGCGAAATAATTCAAAATGTTAATCAGCCAACTTGCATTATGTTTAAATCCCTTCTCAACAGGTGTTCGCAGTTAATTGTGGGGGTTGCTATCCAATTAGTTGGCTTACTACGTCACTGGCGATAATATTGCCGAGCAACGACACACGAGTATATAGTCAGTATTTATGAGCAATGTCGTTATGGAGTGCTGCTGTTTTGCTTGCTATTGCCAATAAAATGGGGGGTCCATGTGCAGTGAATCTACATTGCCTTATCTGAGGCCCGTTTGCTACTTCGCCTATTTTTTTTTACTGCCTGTAATCTAATCTTTCAGACTGAGACTATCTTTAATTTTATGCTTGGATTTGAGTTACTTTTTGCAGGCATTTAAGAAATTGTTTCACTGCACGCGTATACGAGCCAATGTGATGGAGCTTCTGCAATTTCACGTCTTGCAAGATCAATCGATTTTTCTTGCCATTGTTGTTCAAGCCCATAAAATGTGACGCTTGTTTAACCCCTTTTTTGCATTGGAAGCAACGCTGCCAATTTCATTACGAAAATCTTTTCGTGATCACTGAAGTTTATAAATGGTGCAAACATTGCCAAATAGGATTTTAGGAGAGTGCATTAATCATTTATGGCCCGTTGAATCAATCTTCAAACATATACCGGGTGATAAAAACAGGTGCCAATGTGCAGTTTGCAGGGTTGTATTTCGTTAAAACGTTTTTTAATCTATAGTTAATTCAGTAGGAGATCTGTGGAATACCATAAAGTTTCTAGTGACATTTACTAAACATCCATGTTTAGGAACAGGCGAACATATTGAAAATGCCAAGGCTCAATCGTACACCTCCAGGTGGTACTGAGCTGGAATTTTCCATGAATTTGATATTTATTTAAAAGTAATCTGCAGTTTCATTTTCTTTATTAGCATAGCGATTTCTTAAATCAAGGTTTGGGGAAATTTCCTTTTAGTGGGTTTGCCTAACGGCATGAAATTCAATTTCTTGACCACTGTTGTTCGTATTCTACATATGTAATTTTACAATAACGTAATGTTATGCTGTTGCAACAAATACTTTTTAGGCACAAAGTTCCTTGTGGAGAAATTCGTGATGGAATCAGAACTTTTCATACTGTTGACACTATAACATGATCGCGAACATGGATATTAGTTTATTAATCATTTTAATTTTCCGTTTTCAAAAGGGGATATACCAATTATACTTCCCAGTTCCCACACAATATGAGGGGTGATCTGTCGTGATTCAGCAGCGCCCAATATCGATTATATTTAAGAGGGAATAAATGTAGAAAACTTACTGTAGTTGCACAGTATGTTAGCTTCGAACCCAATCTTATTGAATTTATTTACAATTATCTAATATGGCTGCAAATTAGGGGATATCTACATTCTGGACCCACACATCAGGGTGAAAGTGTTCCAACGTACTTGAGCGGTATTTTATGACATTTCAGTATATGGTATTCATAGTTTCTCTTTATTTCATTAGGGGCAATTCGTAAATAAATTGCATCTGGAGGAGGATTACCCATTATGAAAAGACGCGAATAGGGAGTTGAGTCTTGATGAACTGAAGCTATCATTTGAAATAAGTTCTCAGTTGTGTATGGCCTCTTTTTTTTCTGCATTGATGACCAGCTTTGATGCATACATACAAAAACTTGGTTGCGTGCGTAGGCAAAACTTGACCTCCTATATACAAAAATGCAAACTCGGACGTGATTGCGTTCACGCCCCAATTTTCCTAGTCGTCAGATATAGGTTGGCCAATTTGTAAGGGCCAAGTACTTCCCTGAAATACGAAGCGCCAAAAATGGTGTCTTATCTTCACGTTCTCGGAGTTTCCTACTTCTGTTTAGTTTTGTGTTTTTGTGGAAGTGCAACGTGGGAGGGACAGAGTTGCAGAAAAGCTTTAATAAATAGAGATAAGCAAGCCCTAGAAGTTTAGAAATATAGCGTAGGCGTTCCCTTGTGAACAGATTGAAAGTGCCAAAGAACGGGTTGGGTACGAAGGAGGGTTGCACCATGTCCTACCCTCTGGAGGTTCCGGTTCTACACTGACGTCATTAGATATGAAATTCACTTTTTTTGCTGTCTTGTTTGGTGTACGTGGTTTTGTCAGTGGAAAAACTCCATCAGCGATGCAACCTTCCAGCTATAAAAATTCAATTTTGAGAGATATAGATACACAACCCTGGCTGGCTATCCAAGGTGTTCACTGTACATACGTATGTGACATTGGAATTCATAGCTGTGCTGTACTGTAGCACAGATAAGGCTGGCTGTGTAACGATTTGTGTGTTGCTCTTTTCGATCGGTCCGCTCACTTTAGTAAAGTTGTGTAAACATCCATGGATTGTTGGTTTTCCAACTTATCAAAACATATGCATGTATTTGGTTAATACAAAAACCGCCTGCTGCTGTCGAGATATATTGCAATCAGATGACTTAAGTAGGCCTTGCTCCAAACATGTATTTTCTAAGCCAGGCGGCGTATTTACACTGTTAGATTGTAGGCGTTTTTGGGAATGGAAGTTCAATTTATAAACCTCTAGCAATGGAGTTTTACCAACTGGATGCATTTACCGTTGCCCCCAAAAGTTTATATGGAGAAGTTAGGATGAGTAAAACACTTAAGACTAGAGTATTGGAAATTGTGCAATTTGAGATTGTCAATGTATGCCAATCTCACTTAAAAATCGTATCCTTTAAAATAATGGACATCAGTCCATCCTTTCCTGTGTATTACGTTATTTCAATTTTTTCTTTAACTAAACATTTCGTTGCAAAGATGTTTGTGTTGTTCAGCATATAATGTGGCAGGTGTCGTGCGAGTGGCCTAGTTTAAATCCACAAAATAGCGTTCAGTTGCTCAATTACATTGCAAAGAATTGTCCAAACCTGGCTCCCAAGAGGTTTTCAATTGATGGATTTAATTGAGCCAGCCTTGGACAGTAATACCTGTTCTTTCTTAAAAGTAGAAATCGATGTCGGTAATGGTATGATATTCCCCATACGCTTTAAAGGCGAGATTTTCTGGGTTTGAATTGTTGTAAGATTGGATTTTCGTTCAAAAATCGATAGAAGATCATGTTGGCATTGTACACAGGCATGTAGCAGACAATATTGAGCTGTTGAGATAGATAAGCTTATTATATTCAGAGTGACAAATAATGGTAGAATCCTAAAAAACTAATGTTGTCAACCGTCTTTGTTATATGATAATTGAATTAATAAGCCATGCTTGTTACAATGCACGTCTGAATTTCTTCTAAAAGCTGATGGATCTTTTTTCTGAGTTATAACGTTCTAAGACATTTTAAAAGGATTACGCCTCATCAAGATTATATTTTATGGATACACTGTAATTAGGATAAGGAATTAATGTGAATATGTTCTGCTTAATTTATTTAAATCTTTATTTTAATGACTTAATTGTTCAATGTTGCATGGGTAACTTGTTTCCAAAAACATAAACGTGTACACGAACTTGTCTTTGGAATTTGTAGTAGTTTCATGCAATAAAAGGAAAACTTGAGTGAGGCTATTGTGGATATTTTTTAAAAGCAAAGGCGGGGGCGTATTTCTTGATCATGTTACGTGCTTTTTCATGTCGTAAAAAAAAAGATATTTGCTAAAACACTTGGAAGATGGATTTTCTTTTCCATTGAGATTTTGGTGCACCGTATAGTTTTAAACTGAGGTTAAAATCTATTGATCGATTTGCCGATGTGTATTAGTAGATGGCATTTTGAAAGTTCCGCTTTCGATTTTCCTTAGGTTTTGAAACAGGCAGCTCGAATGTAGGTTACACTTGGTGGAAATCAATTTCACCTTTAGCTGAAAATTTATTCGATTAAAGTGAGTAGAAAACAGGAGAAAGTGCGATGTTTTACGCCCTCGCAACGCCCAAGTTAACGGCCTTCTATTCCACTAAATCTCCATACGTCTGCTTGAATTTCCTAATGGTTGCTCCGGGAAATGCTGCAATTCCCCGAGTTCTTCACTTGTTCCCATACCTGAAAGCTGAAATGACATCACTTCAGTACGTGTTAAAAAAGCTTCTCTTTTCTTCTTCCTACTGAAAACCATCGATGCTTTTCACCGAAACGCACTCTCTCTCTACCAAGAAATTATCGATTAAACGCACAAAAACGTTTACACTGAACGACATTGCCCCGTGTTAATCAAAATTCATTTAAAATGCTATCCAATAAACCCTCGTTAGGGTGTGGCAATGCAATTGGATTCACTGCATAGTTGAATGCATGCATGCTTCGTTGCCAATCCTATTGTGTATGCGACTGCCAATTAATTTTATTTGTGAGCAATTAATATACTGCACTATAGTAATGTCTGGTAAATTGGCCTCTTCTTCAAGCCGTTGGTAGCAAATATTGCAATTAGGTGAACCAATCTTATATGTGCAGATGGTCGTAACGTTCTCCAGTGAACTCTGCATGGTGGGGGCATCATTTATTTCCCCACTTCTTAAGTGTATAGACTATTAAATACTACTACTATTGCATCTTTTCCACATCACGAAAGACTAATGTCGTTTTTTATGAACAGTATTGGATTTTTTGTATGATGAAAGTGTTGTTTGTTAACAAGGATTTTTGTTTGAATTTTAAATAACGTGGCATCATTAATTGATTTTGCACAAATTTATCAAGGCTGTCATGCCATAATTTATTAAGAAACTATTATAAAAAATGGTTTGTACCCTCTTTTTTATTTTGAGTAAAAATCAATTGCTTAAAGTCAGCCATCATGCACTGTACTACATTTTTGGAACAAAAAACAACGACTTTAACAAAAGAACCATGGACTTCATGGAATTCATTGATCGCCATGATTCTTTACCCGCATGATGAACTGGTGCAGTGACCACACTAGTAAAGTCATTATGATCGATGACTACGATTCTGCATTTGGAGTTTTGGGCTCCATATAAATGAAGATCTTTTGGTGTGACAAACATTGGTGACTCTTTTGTAAATGTTTGGACACTTTGCTCGTTTTTTAAAGAATTACGAAAGAATATTTGATGAGTGTTGCGACAAGAAGCGACAGAGGTATATATTCTTTGCCAAGGCAAGCTGAAATTGTATACCTATCCTTTAAGACCAACCATAATAACGGTATATCGAGACATTTCCGTAGGTTATATATGCAATAAAAGGCCCATGTCTCTCCTGTGTATTAAAACTGTTCTTGAGTCAAAATATACAGGCGGAGATAACATTTGGCTCTCGTTGCTGCGACATATGTGAGCCAGAAATTGATCTGAAATACATGAACTTCGCCTTGCATTATTACATTCTATAGCGGCGAGGGCCATTCTAGAAATTCACTATCTTTATTACTTAGATGGAAACCTGTATAAAAAGAACGTTAAATTTAATGAACACTATAATAGTTAAAACTTACTTTTCAATTTTCGGAATGTCTTACTCAATGTGATTGTATTACTATAGAGTGATATACTTGCAATCTTGAATATATAATGTCCTCTAGCTCTACTCCTATAGCAATGGTTATGTTCGTTACAGTAGATGGTAAATTTCCACAAGGTCTCAAACTATGGGCTAAACGTTTCACACCAATTTCTTCAGACTATAAATTCCATTTAAACTTGCAGCGCCGTCCATTTTAGCAATAAACTTAGTTTCAGCTTATAGGCTATGCTTTTGTCATTATTCCCAGACTCACTGCTTTTGCTAAATTTAAAATGTGATAAATGGGAAGTTCATTTCTGGCAAAATTGATATCGGCCCATACGACGCCATTTATCTTTGAAGAGTATGAATAAATTGCTGTGTTGAAACGAATCATAAGACAGACGCCTTTGTTGGCAAGCAATTAAATCTCCACTTAAGAAAGTTCGCCACACATCTCGACATTGACCGAGATATAAAAAATGCAAGGATAAGAATTCAAGTTGTTGATATGTTGTATATAGAACTTAAACCGAGCCAGGCTTTTTATTTTCCATTTACAAATTATCTTGCGTTGAAATGCTGTTTTTTGTGTAGTGCTGTAAATACTGTACTTTGTACTAAAGTCATGCATTTGTCATTATAATAATAACGTCACTTAATATGCTCTTTACTAATTCCTTTGTTTTTTTTCGTTTCTTGCAGGTAAGAATGGATTGATGCATATGTTTTTATTGGGTAATACGACCGGTAGGAATTATACAAATTGTCCATTGTGTAAGATACGTGTCCCCTGTATTTGTTACGTGCATATAGATTTTCATACCTAAATCGATTGCTCGAAGAATTGGCGTGCTTTCGAGACTGATGTCACACATGCAGCGTTTTGAATTTAATAATATTTTTACATTTATTGCGCAGAAATCGATTTAATTATAGCTTTGCATCTTGATCCTAATGCATCGCCACTGTGTAGTAATTATTGATCAGGACAGAAGGCATTTTATCCAGTTGGTATTTGCAGAGTATTTGAAGCCTTTGAATGCCAAGTATATTCAGTAATGTTAAAGCAATAAAGGAACTAAATGGAGGTCGACTCTTGATTAGTATCAATGGAAACGCCTGCACTTTCTCTCCCTGTAATCGTTGTTGGCATACATGATTTCAAATTAGGTTACTTAAGTCTTAATATTAAAGTATAAAGCAAATTAACATTCTCGACGTACGATTTTTCCTTGAATTCAATTCCTTCGATGTCATAAAAGGTAAACTAATATTGAAGTTTGACTTCGTCAGCAACTTAAAAATTGTTAAAAACCTATATCCACCAAATCTATCAAATAGCTTTAACAACTATTTTTCCTAGTTACAAACTGGTTTTTAATGATTTTGTGACGAAATTTATGGCATTTGGAATGAGGAAATTGTTCAAAGAAGTGGACTTCTGTTTGCATTGAAATCTTATCAATTAAGACTGTTTAAATTTTGTCAGTATACTTTTCTTGCTCGATTTAATGTGTTCTATCCCCGACCCTGGCTTTCAGACATGTTGCAATATGACAAAATATGATCTGATTAAAAGCCGTGTTATTAAGTGAGCAAGCAGCTAATGGACGGCATTTTGGATTTTGATCATGTTTCTTATCCTCTTACTAAGCCTATACTTTATTGTAATTTGAGACAGGTTACTCTGGGAATTGAATGGGCTTTCTGATTTGGCAACATCATGTCTGATAACTTTGCTGGACATTCACCGGTAAAAAAAGCCCATTGTTCACTTCGTGTTTGGATGTCCTTTGGGGTTTATCTTCAGAACTTTCAAGCATTCGAACAGGACAATTAGACATCCTGCTAGTCGAAGGAAATAATTTCAATTCTGGAAACAAGAGGAAAAGTTCAGTTTTCAACTGTAATCATGCAGACTTCTTGAACGAAATATTTAATCCCAGATTCATGGTAATCAAGACTATCAGACATGTAGCTCTTGTTGGCTATTGCTTCGTGCAAGGAGGATGATAGTATCATTGTAAACAAGTGTTGAGCTGTTAAATGTTAGCATATTATGCAAATATGTTCTATTTAACACATTAGTGTTGTTTATAATTTTTCCCATAAACTAAACCAATGCTTATAGAAGACTATACATAGATGAAAGAGGAGGACAACCTAAAAATAAGTAGGGAAAACCACACCTTATTTTTACAGTCGTATGTGGTAGGACTGAATAATAGTGTCTTGATTGAGATGTACTGGTAGGGCGGCTTTTGAAAAAAAGACTGTCTACATCATAATGTTTCTATTTTTCAGATTTTAATGTACGGCAAGCCAAATCGCAAACCCATTATCGAACATTCCCCGGAACCGTTACTGAAAAGAGGCCATTCTTTTTGGCTGATATCCCGTTATTTATTAATGCCAATGGTTGTTAGGCTTGGGTATGGAAATTTAGTACGCAATTCGTGGAAGGATGTGAGGATCGTGATCATCTGCTCAAAATGCACCCATTTTTCTTTCACTTTTAGCCCCTTTTTTTGTGTGTTGCTTAAGGTCTTGGGAATTTTTTTTCGTTTTCCCATTTGCATTTTTCGCACAATGGCTGCTGTAACAATGTTTAGCTTTCCTTGGTCGACATTAATCAAACGTATAGGGGTATAAAGAAAGAGTGCAGCTGGTGATCTGCAATGAAGAACGTGATGTGCTAAGTGAATTGTACATGGAACTATAGCACTGCCTTAACAGTCGCTGTGATAGCATTAGGTGGCTTGCTACTTCTCTTTTGGAAACATGGAAACATTGATCTTCATATGCGCAGTGTTTGGTTTCTGGCTTGCTATTCAGTTTCTGTGCGTTTTCTTATTTCGAAAACGACGTATCTCAGCTTCTGTTTTTATATTAATTTATTCAAAGCTTATCCAGTAACTCGTGGAAATGAGAACTTAGTAGGGGGTGCTTATGGTCTGGAGAAACATAGTGAATGATGTCGGTGTTGCAAGCCTCTATAGTAGGCTAGGCGTTTATGCATGGATTTTCTGTGGGTTTCAAAAATAATTGAAATACTTCAGCTTGGAAAAAAGATAAATGACATTAACCAAGAAATGCACAACATACTTAACTTCTCATGGTCAGAAGATTTATTTTCTTAGATTTACGGGTGTGGGTTCCATGCAAAGCTGGACAGTTATTAATAATACACCTTTTTCAAATTCCAGAACCATTTTGTGATGGCTTGCTTATGTTGAGCACCTCTAGTGGCATATACTTGTATACAGTGCATTGATGTGATTTATCTCGTTTAGTGTAACATTATAGATGGAGCTGGAATTTTGGAAAGGGTCCAGTTTTATTTTGGATATATAGGTCGGAGCAGTTAACGATAATTGAATGAAACTCATGTATTATTGTAGGGTTAACGTTTTACAAATCTCTGCAATTATATAGATGTTATTTGTACAGTACGATTTTCATAGCAGAGGACTTTACTTCCCACAACTTTCCCTTATTCCTGTGTAATTCATTGTTTTCCATATAGCTCATGGGAAATGTTAGTCACCTGATGAGAAAGAAGTTAGTAAGACAAAACAAGGGATTGTAAGTAAGGGGCAGTAAGAATAAATTGTTAGAATGCAAAACCTCAACATTTTTTCTGACACTTTCCTGGCATTGGAAGTAATAAAATATTACATAGCAGGCATTAAGTAGACCTCAAATGGAAATTTTGATTAGGTACCCTCATATAAGATGCATTAGCCTTTTATGCATACATCATGCATTTCCTTATATGTCAGAATGAAAAAAAAAGTGCATTGTATGCCTGCCATTAACTTTGAACCTTCCCCCTTTATGAATTCCATGCCTTAACGGCAGACATGTAATTGATAATAATGTTTCATCGATTGTTCGGTGATGTTTTATAAAATGGTGGGGGGAAAAGCGTCAGTCTTTTGTGTGAATTAAGCTTGGAAAATTGAGAAAGGAAATCCTCTGTGCCCAATTCCATTGATAAAAGCTTTTCTGGTAGACAACCCAAGACGCCGTATTGCAGCCACATGGGGTACGAGTTTGCAAATTATAAATGAACCTCCTTATTGTTTAGTTGGTCTTCTTGGTCACCTGAGAAATTTATATGTCACGCTTATTTAATTATTAACACAGGTATTGTTTCTGTTTCATCGACATTTTTGTTCTGTTGCCATGGACTTTGAAAAAAAGGTTTTCACCCATTCCCATGGCATTTAGAATGTCGGAATTTTTTTAATGACGTGTTAACCACAGTTAACTGCATGCACATGTTATATTTTTTTTGTATGTAGCCTTCTATACTGCTTCAAAGGTTAACGCTCAAGATGTTCATATCCGGTGGAGGTTTTGCTAATTTGTCGAGCTTGACTTACCCAGAACATGATTGTTAACAATCCTTGTTGTTAAAATTAATCCATCCGTTAAGTTTAGTTTTAACCGCAGGGTAAGGTGTAAATCTCTGGCAATATAAATGCCAACTTTGACTGGGTAATATTTTCTGTTATTGTAAATATGCTAATATCGGCTCTTATTTCCTGGGTGTACGTCTAATATATATTTATGTAACACCAAAGCTTAATGATGTTGTAGGTTACTACATACTAAAGCAACTGGAGTTTCATGGTAATAGGTTTGTTTAGAATCATTATTCTGGTATTCGAGACTTGTTATATTTAATTGCTAAAAAGTTGGAGAAATTGCTAAATGCCGGAAGCAAACTTTTTTTTGTGTATATCCTCTCACAAAAATGTTCTTAACGAATTTACAGGGCTGTGCCTGTGTATGTAATTAAAATTCATTAATTATGACTGCAGCTAACCGTAGCTAAGTTTTTCTCCAATTTAAATTGGCATATAAGTTTGCGTTTTCTCTCAACTGGAAATATGAGGAATATGGCTCAATTGCCCAAGACGACGTTTTTCTAAGCTTTAACGATTGTTATCCTTGAGTTGTAGGATTAATTCTACGTAACTTTTGTCGATTTATGGCGACATGCATGTCGTTGTAATCCCCTCCTTTTGTTAGACAGCATTGAACTACTAAGCTCATTTATACTATCAATCAGGTTCAACCTAAATGTCGTTAGTTCATTTAAATAAAATGCTCGTATTTTCTGAAGGGCTGACATGTTTAACGCTTATGACGCTTGTTATTATTGTCATGGACCCTAGCTGACATGTGGCGATCAGATGACTAGGGGGAAAGAAGAATATTAGAAAGGTCCATTTGGCTGAAACTGCAGTAAATGGGGTAAATTGTAATTGATATTCTTGTGAACCTTTTAGACGCATAAAAATGTTATATTACAATGCCTTCAATGTGGAAAATGAATTGTAAATAACACTTGTATACCTATTATTGAGAAATTTAATTATGGTGTCTCTGTAGAATTATATATATATATATATATAATTATGTACAGAAAAGATAAAATTTGGAGAATCGTCCAGGGCGTTCAAGTCATTTGGAATAGTCAACCTACTGTTAATTAGCTAAGCTAAGTGACGTTTTTTTGGATTGCTATTTTAGAGGGTTTATGTTAGTTCTTCTATATACTAATCATGATTTCCTAAATCCTACTCGTCGAGGGTAAAAGTGTAATTATCGTATACATGTTTATTAGCAAAGTGGTGCAACCTAAATACATGCATGTGGAACTGCCATTGCGTAATTCTGTTACATGCTATTTTTGAAATGTTATGGATTTTAAGGTAACGAAAATGGATATCTTCGCTTTCACGATGGATTTCGTGGTGTGAAATATCGTTATCTACCAGTTTTTCTACTAACATTTGCTGGAAGAATTTACGATGCAAACTTGCGAATTGAAAGCATCCAAAGGCTCTCAATCAATTGGGGGTGAATTTATGGTCAGCTTAGCTTGTAATGTTATTGTTCTGCTCATGCATCTTGAGTCTTGAGTGTTCAACATACCAATTCACCAAATTGTTTGAAATTCTTCCAACTGTTGGTTTGTGTTTGTGGTGCAATTGATTACTTTACTTAAGTTTACAACATTACACCCATGCATGCATATTTTGAATCGAATTTGCATTCTTTAAAACGTTGAATAAGTAAAATGGTAATAGATGATGGCACGACGATGGTAAAGATGGAGATGAATTAAACTGCAGTGCGGAAATCAATGAATTTTTCCTCACTTGAGGCTTTGTGGCATCTCAAAGACCCAACTGTGCATGCCCTTTTGAGGCAACGTCAAGGTATTTTGCCTCTCCTTTGCATGATGGCATTTTTGCCATGGCAGAATCTTTCGCCATGTTTACACCTAAATGCATTTGCGTTAATGGATCGAGGAAGGTTTTCAAAGTAAGACTCTGAATTATTGCGGTTCATAAAAGTTGGTGTTAAAATACCACCCTTTTTGGTCTTGGTTCGAATTTAAGGGCTTTTTCATGACTGTGTCCAACAACCATGCACCTTTCGCTTCAATGAAACAAATCTCTTAGATAAGCCATTCAGGCAGCTTCTTGAATTTAGTCGTTGGCAGATTCTTTATATAATATTTTGCTGATCTATAAAAACAGTTTCAGTGTGTAGAAATAATGGTGAATGGTGGCATTGTGGTGCCATCATCCTTTTGTTTGCATTTGTAAAAGAATATTTTGCAAATGGAAAAGCATGATGTGTGAAGATAATTAAATGGTTACAATTATTGCATAAATTACAACGCGCGGATTAAGTTTTCCCTTAGGGGCGGCTGGTTATTCCGAAGTACGATGTACCCAAATTTTCTAGGTAATCATAAATTGCTTTAATACCAGCACCTTGAACATAATTATTGACATGGTTTACGTTTAGAAGTCTGGGAATTCGGGATGATCATTAAAAGCGTTGCTCATTTCAGGCAACTGAGGTATAATTAATAACAATGTATAGGGTATAAAATGTGGTATCTATTTCAATAATAGAATGAATGAAGCATTTTGCATACGAGAACTTGGTTTGGATACAATGCGCTATATTTATGATAGAATTAAGTGTTCGTTTTTATGCGTTAATTGATTGAAATATAGTTGTCTTTAAAACAATTGCCCATTCAATTTGAATTAGAAGCGGAAATATTCCTTGCTATTCAGTTGTTTAAATTGTGAATGAGACCATTTTTAATGTAAATTAATGTTCGAATAGAAATTTAATTGCTCATCGAAGAATTCCTCTAATTTGGTATTGGATTTCGTTTTTTATGGGAATGTGTAGGTATAGATTCTATATGGATATGTATTTGTCTGGATATGCGATTGTTGGATATGTGTACAAGTATATCATGAGACTGACTACTATAAGAGTGTACTGCTTATTGCAAATTTGGCATATCGAAAATATAGTGTATGATCCTTGAAAAACCTGCTTGCACTTTTTGATTTACCAACTATAATATCGTTCATTTGTTCCTTGCAAAATAGTCCTCTTCGCAGTGTAATTTACCTTGGAACACTGCAAATGCGAAGTAATCAACAAATAAATAGCCTGCAGGCGCCCAGTGTCTACTCTTTTTCTGTACAAACAACATGTATTGCTCTGCTATACAATGAAGGCGAAGTTTTCTGAATGGCCAAGCTGCTGGAGAATTTCAAAAGTTTCGAATTACATGAACGTCCAATGGTTTTTCCCCGGATAATAACACTTTGTAAACACTGACAGCTTAAGACTCTATCTTCGTTGCCAATGGACTTAGATGTGAACGATATCGATCCACAGATTGGGCTGGGAAATAGGACGACTGCTGATGACTGTGGGAATATTGCATGAGAAAGTTTTGAACAGCTTATAGGCACAACTAGTTTTCAAATATTTAATTGAACGTTGATCCGTCTACCAAGTCCACTGGAATAAACGTTAATGTTTTGCTTCATGATGAAATTGAGCATTCTGTAAATCGAATATCTTACATACAAGAGTCAGACAGGAGTAAAAGTACACCATCATTCCCCCAAGACGGTTAGAAAATGTCATAATAGACGCATTCCAACCAAAGCAATTGGATGCCATTAAAGAAAATCTAGACTGGTACAATTAGTTGCAGATAACGTTATTTTGGCCACTCTTAATTCATTTCAGTGTCCCAGAAAAGGTTATTCTCATTTTATGGACAGTCATTTTCTAAACTTGCCTTTAATTGCTTCTGTGACAGTAGAAGTTGGCTGGCTATCTTCTGAAATTACATTAATTGTTCCGGATACCCCAACATATGCCTTTTGACATCATCATCATCATCATGTTAGGAATGAAAAGAAAGGGCCTCATTGGTCGATGCAATTCTCCCCTAAAATGAGTCGCGCGTGGAAAATCAATGGCGACCTCCTAGATGTTGGACCTGATAAATCCCCACTGATGCTTTTATATACTGATTGGTCTTGTTTGCGGTTGTTGTTTCAATTGTCAGAATGTTGTTTTCGTATGGTATCGGAATATGTGCTCGTTATACGGATTACTTTTATCTTCTGCTCTATGAGAATCCCTTATACATTACAAAGCATCTTTCTGCTTTCCAATTCTTCGATGGAATGTGTTATCTTCCCATAATTGATCACACTTCTGGGACCTTACTTATTTCCAGAAATTTCTGGTAACGATATGCTGGCTGTTAGTATCAGTGATGCGATATACGTCATGCTTACGTGTGAAGGGAACTAAATACACAATTAATCTCGTTCTGGATAGCCCTTAACTCCCAAAAAAACGACCATCTTGAATAGTCTCTGCTAAAGATCAACCTCTATGAGGTGCTGAACCTCATATCAGCTGTTATCCAAACAATCACGTCAGTTTTTCTTTTAAGTTTACGAAGATTTGTAGATTGCATATGTTGGATCAAATCTCGCTTTATTTTTGTATATTCTTTTATCAAAGAAAATATTCATGAAGGACATCCTTGTAAAATGGAGATGTCTGTCAATAAGAATGGTCGCTCTGTTTTTTGGAGCTATATGTTATGTTTAACACAAAGACAGTAATAAATGGCCATTCTTGACTTTTAGCTTATTCTTGTTTTCTGTACGTAAATACCCATCCATTACGAATGCCATGATGTATGGATAACAAAACAACGGACAAGTTTTTTTTCAAATCATTCGTTTAATAAAACCTAAAATTAAGAAAAAGAACGAACGTCAAAGAACTAATTATGCAACGTCTGATAACCATTCAAGTTTCCATCTGTAAGAAAGAATATGTTGGTTATCTACATTTTGATGAATGTTGCTTTTCTCATGGCGTTGTAGACTTAAAGACCATGAAAGTTAATGAAATTCAATTAAGGGTCTAGAGTTAGAAGCGGTAAAGCACTTATCTTGCTTGATTAAATTACATGATTAGTTCTTAATGACGATCTTTATGGGTTCTCCTTAATATGATGTATATAAGTTGGAATACTTACGAAGTGTATTGTTTTTTTGTAATTTGCATTCTCAGTTATACATTGTTGTCTTGATGTTGAATTCATCTTGGTGTCCTATGATTTAACTTTTTGAATGTTTTGTATATCTGGCATATGCAAAAGAAATATAACATAATGGCCAATACAATTATTATACTTCTACTTTTTTACCTATTAAATTGCAATAAAACGAAAGCTGGTTTTATATTAAATGAAGTATTTAGACATTGGTGGTGCATAGTTTAATTCTGCAGCAGCTGATTTTGTAGTATTCATTTTTTATTCATCTTCCTATAACAAACTCAAGGCTACTACGATTTGCATCCATGTTTTTTGTATCTGTATCATATAGTCGTGTTTCTGAAATATGACATCTGTTGTATGATTCTTACGGCAGTTTTGTCAGTCTGTAGTAATGCATTGCAGAAGTAACAGTGTTTTTATAAAAATTAAAAATGTAAATCGTTAGAGTAGGAAAACTATGTAGCTTGCATCTTGCTCACCAGCCATTAATTCATATGCACAGCTTCAGCCTTCGTTAGTCTAATTATTCTTAATTCATGAAGTTGTATACTTTTGAAACGAAACTAGTTCGTTGTCATGGTTACGTTTGTACTCTTGTACGTGTAACCGGCTAATTCTCTGCGGACAACATTGATGGCATCCCATTTTTCCTACCAATGAGCAGAAAAGGTCAACTTGTATTTATTCAGCTACATTAAAAGCATACATTATTCGGAATTTAAAACGAAAATAATGTGGACTAAGACGAGAAATAGATTATCATGATGAGGGGCTAATCCAGAAGACATGCTTTTGACATTCGGTCTTCAGCAGAGTTTTGACACGCATTCCGAATTAATCCACATTTATTTCTCAATGCCCTGATTATTGTTATGAATTTATAGAGCATAATGATGGGCTTAACGCACTGAATCATTAACTGGTGTTTACATAAGGGCATGCATTTTATATAGCTAAGCTTGTAGCTGAAGCAATGCAAAGCTGGGTCGATGACGAATTATGGCTGCATAGGAGCAAGAAATGTCGACTCGTGCAAATCTCACTTAATTCTTTCCGAATGTAGGTCTGTTCAAGTGGGTCTTAAGTCTTTTCTATAATCAATTTGGCTGATTATGTAAACTTGAAGCACGATCTCTTTGGATCAGCGCTGGATTGATGTTGGACAATGGCCAACGGAAATGTATACCAGGATTACATCGGATGAGATTTTTTTTTCTGCTCCTTGAAAGAATGCTCAGTAAGCATTGTAGTACTTTGTCACGGATGGCGCCTTATTGAAATGGCATCTGATGTATATTGGTTGCAACAATCCAAGTTGACTTCGTTTAGACTATCATCGTAGCACCTAATGAGATTGGACTCTTGATAATGCACACTAGATAACAGATCATTCAGTGGATACTTGAGCCATGTTGTGCATCAGTGGACTGATGCACATTGAAAGATTGTCACAAATTGATGCGTTGAATGCCACTAATCACTCATATTCAGCTTACACCAATGCATGGTATTGAAAATAATCCACGAAATTCGTATGTTGCTGAAGTAATCCGAACAACCGGTTCCCTTTCAATTGTTCAGATTAGGCTCGTTATGCTTTTGAACAGCTTTTAAAGTGTATATGGGGGCGAATTGCACTAGTCATTGCATGTTCTGCTTCGAAATAATGATTTGCGCATTAGGAAATTAGGAAAGTCTGGCACAAAAACAAATTGAACGAAAATCCATTGTACTTTTTTAATTAAATTCGCGCCTGTGAACTTCATTTAGCGATTTTGTCTGATGAAAACACTTAAATCTTTCAACGCAAATGGCATCGAGGGTGATGCAAAAGTTGATTTCTGCATCAAATAAGCTAATGCTGGTATTAATTGGTTAAATTTGATGAGAATTGGCATGGATTTCTGTATGAAACGAAGAGGGTGCTTTAATTATAGCATGCATGTTCAATGAACATCACTACAGACTCTCCTCTCTGTCTGAAGTTAATTACATGATACTTCAATAGCATGTCATAATTGCATAACAAGATTTAAGAAGTTTTTTGCTTTTTTTCTACTTTCCCCAAGTTTTTTGTTGTTACTTTGTAAAGTTTTTTTATACCTGAGACAGACTACACGCACCAGACTGTAGAATTTTTTTTGGTATGTTTTTTGGGGTACATGTACCCTGTAATTCGTTACCCAGACATGGTTGAACACAGTGAAAGGAGTCTCGACACGCATTATTTTTCATCGTGGTTTCATTAATGAGAATCCAGCATCAGGGATGACTTCGCACAATTACCCTGTGCTTATCAGAGTTTTAAAAGTATGCTTTTTAGTCGCAAAAGTGCCGTTGAAAAGTGTCTTTTTTCCCCTCCGGCTCACTGCATTGTTATTCAATGAAACTGTCGTATGAGAAATTTAAATCCAGGGTTTATTGTTTAAATGGGTGTTAACCCAAAGGGCAACGGAATTTATTGTTGCCGAGCTAATTTTGGCTTAGAACTCTAAGGTGGGTGTGTTAAATTGGCAAGCATGCTATAGTGTAGTTCGTCAGCGCACTTGCAACGATGAAAGATAAAAGGCAGAAATTGCTTTTATGCGGAATAATAATAATGCATTAATACAGCTGAGCTTTAACTAATTATTCATGTTCCACGCTGATTATTACTTCAGCTTTTATCTACGTGTTCAGCTTGGTGTAATTATTTCTCGCTAATTGCTGGCTGAGAGCTGCAAATGCATTCGTGATACAATGCTTTCCTGTAATCTAGACTTTGTGGTAATTCTGGATGAGGGACCAGCCAGCCAGACAGTCCACTTGAACTCTCAGACCTTTGACCTCCCTCAACTCGAGGCTATCCGGCGCCAAACATTAACACTATTTAGTGTTTCCTCGTAAATGGTGATTGCGAGTGTAGACGCCATGGGTCCTTGTCAAATCGAGAATTAAATATTTACCCATTAAATGGCTTGATAAATATCTCTTTAGCCTTGTGCTGTCTTCCCTTATCTCATTTTACTATACGTATACTTGTCGGTTAGTCAGAAACGAAATGTTATTATTTTGCAAATAAAAATGTATCTGAACTTTTTTTACTACTTGATGCTGAACACAGTTTTGCAGAAATGTGTAAACGTTCGCCAAAAAATTAAAATTTTTACAAAAATAACAACGAAGGTTGTTTGCATAAAAATAAAATATTTGTTCTATAGTTCCATCCATGATCATCGATCTATTCTTTCATCAGTCTACCATGCTGGTATTTCAATTTCAACTGTAATTTGCCTCAAGAAAAGGGTGAAATTTACATTTTTCAAACATAAAAAATACTCTTCACATTGGAATTTTAAACATTTTTTTTTTTGCTGTAGTTCATGGTTGTATTTTTTTGCGCCAGCAAGAAATGTCTTCTTTAAAACTATATAAACCTTACTGTGTTATTTTACAGTACATCTATTTTTATATTTTTATTAATGTGCCTGTTTGTCAAAAGAAAATGTCAAATGTGATACGTTGGTCCAAAGACTTATTTTATTGTAATAACTGTTAAATGAAGTTGTGTACAATGTCTGTGTAATTTCAGTTTGCATATATAGGGCATACGTACATTTTCTAAACTGTGGTTTATTGATATCGTTCCATGCACTTGTAGGAGGCATTTTAAAACTTCCCGATTTTTAAAATAATAGTAGACTGCACCTGTGGAAAAGCTTATTATTGTATATCGAATCAATAGGGGTTTCGGAGAGTTTAGGCAATGTATGTAATGGAAATTTATGCGAGTAGATGTTTTCTTTTCGTTTTTCTCCTGCTATGGATGTGCTCCAGTCTAATTATTCCGCATTGTTGGATGTAAAATATACCGAATGGGGTCTAAAATGCCAGCTTGTGGCTCATTAGTGAGCGATTTTTCCATTCGGGCTCTTTAAGTACTCTTCTAATCCGTAGGATTTACGTCCAATTTTATGGCCAACAACGCTATAAAATCCACAAATTCAAATTTTCCATCAGCAGGTGGCTTACTCCTATAGTTGTTAATAGGACCTTTTCAATTCCCTCGTAGACAGACAGCCTTTTCCTAAAAGGTGAAAGTACTCTTCGTCGCCCTACATTTTTTTGTTTGTAAAAGATGCAGACGTGTGGAGTAAACAAAAAAAAACGTTGCACATATTTGCATGGATAGGTACTATCTCTTCTTGCATTTGCATTTCAACACCACGTAAAACTAAACTCTTTTACAAATGGGCATATTTTTTCTTCTATTGAATGTTTTTAAACAGTTATTGATTTCTGATGCAATGGCTATTTCACGATGCTCAGCAGAGTATACTCGAGACAACCTTAGTTTTTTTTATAGAAAACTGTTTAAAATTATAAAAATGGTATACGTTTTTACAATTTATTCAACACAGTACCCTACTGTCAGCATAGAAATAAGCATAGTATTCTATTATATCATGTGCCAAATTGGCACCTAATTTGGGTTAAGTAGAACAAGCCCATTTAGTTATTCTGGATTTCTTCCTTGAATTGCAGCAGTTCAAGAAATAACTACAAAGAATCTATATTGTATAAAAATACTTTATTGCCATGGAATAGTGGCTGTCATATTTTGATATTAGCGTGCTTAGCACTTTGACAGTTTATTTTTATTAATGCTACAAAAGTTTGTGCTGAGAGACTGCCAGAGAAACCTTCTGAAAAGTCTTATATGAACTGACAGTTGTTAAATTGTAGTTTTACTGAAATTTTCTTCTGTTTCCAAAAAGTGTTGAAGACGTTTGTTAAACTTTTAATTGATATCAAACTGCAAACTATATAGAAGTTTGAAATGGTATCGATTTTTGTTCTTGGCTTCAACGATCCCACATGTTTATTTATGGCATTTTTGTTTGGAGGATATATTGTAACACACGCTTCTGCTGAAATTTTTTTGGGTGGAGAGATTGGTTTCTAAAGAGTCTAGACGAAAGTTTTTCAACCAAAACACGAGGACCTTAGTACTATAGATCTTTAAATTCAAATAAGCACAGAAGGATGCACAGATTTATAAAGAAGATATAATTTAACTAAACCACCTTGCAATATTGATTTTTACGAACCAGAAAAACACCAAATGCTTTTTCGCCAATATTTGCTCGTGATGAATACATTTTGTTCAAGTAGAGGATTTTGGATTTATATTAATCATTCATTACACAACTGCGGAAAAAACTAACGTTTTGGGAGTATTGATTTTAATTATCCTCCCTTGTTATGGTAAGCTAATCTCAAACAATCCGCTTTTCTAAGTTGCGGATTCGAAGAAACTTCGCAAAATTTTATGAAGCATAATTCTTCTTTTTTATTGCAAATCGATAGGCCAATTATAAATATTACAGTATGTAGAAACCCGTGAAATTAATTATACGTAAGATGCAAAAACAGCAAGCTACTTTGACTGAATTAAACATTGGGTAACTTCACGTATAATTTTTTGAATAGACTTTGGATTCCAGATGGAATATTTGAAGGTACTGTACTACCTTCGTTATAGGGTGAGAGGCCAGTAGGTCTCAGCCGGAAACTCTGATTTCAGCCTATTTGGCTATTGATTGCCGTATTTTAGCAAGCATTTTTCAGAGATTTGCGTATTTTTATCTCTGCAAAATATAGTAATTTTAGTTTTCATCTATTCTGGAAAATGATTCTTTGGAACTCCTTGGAAAAGTATTTGCGAAATGCTTGTCATGAGATTCACTACGCATTCCCCAAGTTATTGCAAACTTTACCTAAAATGCCCCGTTTTTTCTTCGCACCCTATTTAAGAATTAGACGAATTTGGAACAGGTGAGAAAGTGGAGCAAAATCCATTTATATATAAATGTATCTAAAGTTACCGAAATGAAATTCAGGAATCCATGTTAGTTTTATTGTTGAAAAGCTGGAGGGGAGAAGGAGAAAGGCAAGTTGGCAACGAGAGGTATTCAAGAAGAATACCGAAGAGGTGCTTGAAACGCGTAGGACCCAAATCGGTTTTAAAGGGGATCTTCCCACCTGTGGAGCAACCATGGCTGGCGGTCGTGGCGTTTGATCCCTCCAATATCCCTCCCGCTTCTGTAAAAACGTGTTATTTCAACAGTTTTTTTTCTGAATGGGGATGGATATATGTGCACATTAGTGGAGTCCAGAAAAAGCAGATCCACGTTGCATGCACGCTTTATGTCGGCAGTTTATTTAGACTTCGTGCCGTACATGTGGTACTGTTTGACAGGGTTGTGTCAGTTGGATATCCTGGCAAACCCTTGAAGCAGCGGGAAAAAGGACACGAAGCCACCCTCGCTTTCCATTTAAAATGGCGTCGTATTTCAAGAAAATGTGTGCTGTCGATGGTTTTTTTTTTTTTTTTTGCTCTCGTATTTCGGTTTTTTCGAGGCTTTGCACATTTTGCAAACTTGCCTCCTTAAGGGCGTTGCACGAATATTAGCATGGCTAGCGTTGAAGGAATGTACGCTGCTCATTCGAGGCCGGAAATTAAAGCCTTCCAATTTTATTGAATTTATGACATATATAATGAAAGTTATGACGATGCCGTGAAAAGAAAGTTTTCAATATGCCTCTGCGTTCGTGATTTCACCTATTATATTGCCCGTCGTTCACATCCACGTTTTGCTATGCAAATGTATCATCGTATACTGTATAATATATATAAAAAAATCAAATTAAACGATGATGATGAGGGAATAATGCCAGTATTGCGAAGGCAGGATGTTGACTTTATAATGGCGGTTATTTCAAGAATTTTTTCGAGAAAATTCCTTCCATAAAGTATCCACATGAAACGAAATTGGTAGAATTTGCACATTTCCAGTGTAATAAAACAATTCTTATTGATGCAGGCTGCAAGGAGCTTTTCTAAACGAATAAATTGTGCTAAACATACTTTGAAAATATATAAAAGTGAGTAAAAGTTTTGCATAGTTTGAAATAATGGCGATGAGAAAATTTCTGTGCAAAATTAAAGTGGTGTTTATATACTGGGCAGATTTCTTTTTTTATGAACAACAATATCAGTTTATTCTGGTTCAGCACCCCCTGTTGCTGTTTTAACCTTATGACATGCCATTTCCAACATGGCCACGCCCTTTTACCCAAGATGCTGTCATTCTTTAGTTGTCAAAAATGATTAAAATGAATGAACGTCATATGCATGCAGGATGCCGTTTTCAGTATTTGACATTGCAGTATTTTATAATTTCGCCACCATTGGCCTGAATCATGTTGACTCTGAGAAAGTGTTGACTTTAAAAACACAACACTGAATTCGTTGTATTTTGATGCCATGTTGGATTTATTTCACCTTTGCGTTGAATGTCGAGGCCGTCAGATAAACATCATTGATTAAAAGTGGCTTTCTAATTAAAATTCGACCTAGTTTTCCTTAAGTTTTCGGTTACAACAGACCTATGCACTCCACAGACTGATTGTTTAAAATAATATGCAGTGTATGAACATTGATTAAAGTAATAAAACTGGTTGTGTGAGTACTTAAAACAAGCGAAAATTACGCAGAGGTGCAATAGTTTAGGAAATATTAGTGATAAACTAGAGCTTTGTTGGACATAAAATTCCTCGGGTTTGAATTTATTATGTAATATATTTAGTAATTAAGTTTAGTAATAAGCTACATTAATTATTTGCTGCTTTTTCGGACTATAACCGTTGCACATGTTGATGAACTAAATCTCTAAACAAGTAATTTGTTTATAGTCAAGTGGGAATTGATAATCAGAGCTTATGTGTGCAACATGTACGGATTAATTGCAGTCTATTGAAATTTTCAATGCTTCTATACATAGCCATGCAATCAGCCCAAAAACCTATATTAGTAATTAAAATGTGTATTGAGGCCATATTAAAAACATGTTTTCTGGTGCATCTGCATGCAAACCTCATCAAATTTAGACTGCTTTATATCTGATAATTTGCTGAATACAGCAATATGCTAACCCACGTTTTACACCAACCAGAGTGAAATAAATTTATTTAAGTAATGCGCAGTTTATTGAAGACCTAATTCTAGGATCGCCTTGATCTAAATACATGTATATGGTATGCATTTTCTTCACTGCCTGGTTATAAACTAACTCATGTTACTTTTAGGCCAACGTTTAGATTTTACTTAACCTTAAGTTTGGCCTTACGTTATATTTTGACATTGGTTTATTATGCGTAAAATCATTACAGACGTTTGACCTCATGGAATAGACGAGCATGAGGCTAAATACAAAATCAGTGGATTTTATGATATTTGGAGCACACGTGTGTGCTTATAGGAATACATAATTTTCCATAATGTTTTGTTGAAATGCATGGCGTGTACACGTTACCAGAAATACAATTTTCAGAATCCAATTGCGCAGTAATCATTCAACTTGCATTGAAAATAACAAAATGAAGGACGGAATCCGCCTAAATTAACTGAATTTATAGGATAGCATTAAAATGCAAGCCCTTAACTATTTACTTATTAATAATAGTGACATGGTGATTTAGTTTCATCTTTCTATAGATGCCTAAAGCACTATAATATTTTATTAATTAGAACTTTAATTTTAAAAAATCGTGATGGTGAATAAATCTGTCGTCAGAACAGGTGCAAGTTCTATTTGGCAAAGACTCTTTGATTTATAAGTTAGAGTTGTATTTTCTTGCCACGCCTAAAATAATGTAATCATAATAAAAATCAGACTTTATCACTTGTCTCATGGAACGTCCTAACCAGGACACCTAACCTAGAACAAGTGAAAAATGGTGCATGTGACTAAAGCGTTGCCAATGTCGGTATAGCTTTTTGCTTGATATATGGCGGCCATTGTTGTTCCACAGCCTACATGTTCCTCCTTGGTGCTTTTTTATTGTTTTTAAACATTTTATGTAACTTAAAAGCGAAATGGATTACATTTGGTGGCATTCATCATCGTAGTTTTATACATAATTAATAGACGACCATTCTGAAAGGAGTTTTTCCACACGGCGCCAAAGTTTTTATATATTATATTAGGTCACGCGAGGGATGGTAATGCCAGCTGGAGACATTTGGAGGTTATTGAAAAAGAATGCCCCCAAAATTCCTACGAAATTGACCCTCAAATTGTGTCATTCCATTGTATATAGGGATTGAATGAGCACCTTATGGACATGGGGTAGGGAAGGGGATCAATTTTTGAATGAATTTTAGGGACGTCCTTTTTTGAATGGCTCCCAAATGGTGTTACCAACCCTCGTGTCTCAAATACCTAATCGTAATGTACACAACTTTGGATGGTTAGATTACCACGTAGGCTCAAAAATGTATGCAAATCGATGCACAAGTAGGTCTTTAATTATTACCTAGCTTTCCTGCATAGAATATTAACATATCTTAACACGAAAGCTCGATCGAACCTATGATGGAACCCGTAGAAGGTAAAAAAAATCGATATTCATTTATTTAAATTAGCCAGCGTTAACGATAGCGTCTACGCTTTCCTAGTCTGGCAACGGTGAAGTCAATGGGAGTTTCACTCGCTACAACGGCGTTGTAAGTTATGGCATAATTAAGCCGAATTCGAGATTATTTTGAGCGAAAATGAAACCCGAATAGCTTAATTAGAGGACTGAGGAAGACCGAGCTTATCGGTCTAGCCTTAGGATGAAAATCGAGCAAAACCAGGTGGGAATTCTGGCTAGGCACTGCTCAGCTGGCAATTGGAACCTTCCATTGTAACGTTGACCCTGGTTGGCCAGATATAATACTATACTCGGATTTGTAATTGCAAGCACAATGCGAATGTTTTTTGGGGTTTTTTTTCCCTACCATCTGCCAGGAGTACGAGACTCTAGTTCAATAAACTCTTGCACGTGGAAAAGGGGGACGTCACAGCTGGGGCCTGTACTCTCTCTCTCTCTCTCCCTTATCCCGCGAGGAGCACATGAAGGCCTGCTGCATACGCCTCAATCCAGTGACTGACTCGATTTTCGTCGAAATGCATCCTGCAGGATCGATTTCCCATTAGGCATCCTTCATGCCTTGAATCCTGAAGTCATAACTTACGCCTCCCGGTGATAATAAACTCCATACATGACTTTGTTATTGCTTCGCTGAGGGGCAATTAAAAACCGCCATTGTCTCGTCTTTAACATATTTTTTTTTTTGCTCTCTAATAAATATTAAATATTGAGCGGGATGTCCCAAGTCGCTTATCCAAAAACAGTTATTTGGTGTTGACAACAGCCATCACAGGGGGCATCAAAGATTTTCATGTCGTTTCCAGTTAATGTTGAAAGATGGTATACTTCAGGTAATATAACACTATGTTGTCGCGTCTAGACTTCTAATAGATTTGGGAATGAAAAAATGATGTTAAAATTGCGATATAAAGACTTGATTAATTGTCTATTTCAAGTACGCCTTTGCCAGAGCTTCACATTTGCCGGATTCGCTTCAGGGATTTGCAGTCTTTAAATATCGTTCAAAGGGAATGTTGGGTTGATGGGACCATTGCATATCTGAAAAAAAATATATATATTAGGGAGTGTTTAGAGCATTGTGCAGTTTTCAAGTTTTCAATCGAGTTCGCTAGACCGTGACTTGTGATGAAATGTAATGGTGAAATTGAAATATAAATGCTTGGTTAATGGTCCATTTCGAATGCATTGTATTGAAATGCTAAGTATCTGCTGGCCTGTGTTGTATGACATTGTCAGATAACTTTTTTGAGGATTTGAAAATACAGGGTGTTTATATTTATTACTACGTGGACTCTTCATTGCACTAAACTTGGAATTTTTTTATTCAATGTATGTGTGAAATGTTGAATTTCCCAAAACAGCGAAAAAAATATGTCAACTTTGAAGTTTAAATTTTGAAATGTTTCTCAAACTTAAGTTTTGTGCACGTGCTAAATTAATGTGCACGTCAATCAAGTCTCGTATATCAATTTAGTGAATGTTGGACCTCTTTCCTCACATCTATACTTAAGTAGTCATTTCTTCATTCCCCATGCATTATTGACGTCAATATTTTTCAAAAAGTAAAAAGCTTCATTAGTGCAAAAAGCATTAAGCATTTGCGTCGACATCATCATGTCACGAAAAAGATGTAATTGGCAATTGTTGGAACTAGTCTTACAAACTAGTTGAAAAGCTAATCAACACATAGTACATTGGCATGTACGTCAGCAACTCATTAATAAGTATAGATATTGAAATACAGTATACGTTCCGGGTAATCTGAACACTTAGAGCGAGGGATGAGTTTGGCAAACACTTTCGATGCTTCTCTGGAACTACAGCAATTGAGGATATTTGTATTGCATTGTTGTCTCGTTTGCAACATACTTCGACGTCATCAAACGCTTGTCATCGGTGGTCAACATTTGCACTATCTCCTATGCCACTTGAAAGTTATTGACATCTCATATATATATATATATATGTGGGCGGTGGGATTTTGCAACATCAATACCATTACCGTATATACGCGGAAGTAAAACTAATAGTATCAGGTATTAATTTTTTTTACACCATTTTTGGTGAGAACATTTTCTCCTAATGAAAATTGTTTATTCCAAAACAAGATGGATTTTCAATACAAACAATGCGCTTATGAGAAGAAAATGATGAAAATAACGCTATTCCAAATGTGGAAAATCGATAAAATCATATATGTTAAAACCAATAATTTTCATCGTTGCATTTATTGATGTCATGATTGTCCTAATCTCTAAGGAAATGCGGTGCAAGTGTCATTCCCCCTACCGTATGGTATTTTCGTGCTGACAGTAGGCTAATAAATTGAATTGAATCCAATCATTAATTGCCAGTACATGTTTGAGGTGGAGAATTCATTTGAACCCAGAGAACATAATGGAGGGCGCAGCGTTTTGTCCTTGACAATCATTGTCGATTGATGCAATGGACACTGTTGCCAAAAATCCTGTAATGGCCATCTGGTGTGTGAAGTACAAACTGTGGATATAGCATTGGGAGGTATGAATGACAACAGGAATGCGTGTGGAACAGCAGTTAGCCAGGTTTTGCCTCCGGCCCCGGCACGTCTTTTTGCACCTTTCATTCCACCCCAGTCCCTTGCCTGGAAAAGGGGTAAAATGCACGTGAATGTAAATTATGAATGGGTGTATTACTCACGCGCTCGTAATAACAATTCGCCACGTCACACATCCCCACACTTGCCAGAAACAATGGGGGATGTGTTCAGGGACACCAACGAAGCTAGGAAACCAACTCTGCAGGAAGAACCCTTGTTTGAGTCATCGTGAGCCCATTGCCCCTACCACTGTAAAATAAATTACGAATTGTAGTACTACATGAAATTCTGATATGGTGTGATGCTGGGTTAACCCTATGTTTTACGATTTTTAAAGGGGTTAATTGTGTGTATGTAATTCTTCTTGGTTATTGCACTTTTCTAGCGTTTTTAGCCCGTCAATACTGTATATGGTTCCTTCACATTTACGTCATGTTCTTTTTTTCTGCTCTCATGGAGCCGCCATGTGAATAGTTGATGCCATTTCCGTAAATCTAATTTGTTTATGCATTCATTGGAATGAATGAACGATTTTATACAGTCATTACACGATTTCAACTCGGTATATTGCATTTCGCTTCTGATAATGAAACATCATGCTCTGGAGATCCATAATTTATACGGTGACTTAATGTTGTTTATCAATTTATCTAACGAAATCTTGGCTGTTAATCCAGGATGGCGGCCGGTGTGTCTTTCATTTTGAAGACATCCAAAGCCTTCCGCCAAATTTACTGCTTGTCCATCTGCTGACAATAGGCGCTTTCATTGCTATATACCATGTCGAGTGTGGGCTGTTGACATCCAATGCAGTGTTCGTTGTAATTAATACTCATTTTTAATGAAGCTTATAATATACAGGATTAAGGGGTTAAAATGGCATTCTGCTGAAGGTTGCAACATCCTGCCCTTGTTAAAGCCACATCCAAAAAAAAATCTAGGGTGTTTGTACCAATCCTTTGGTTATTTGCTAACGATGGCGTTACTAAGGCAGTGTGTTTGTGTGCTTAAGATATGGATGGAGGCCAAACCCAAACCACGAATGTCATTTCCATTACTTTTCTATTGGTTTTCGAGCAATAGCTTTTCTGATTAATCAGGATGTGGGCGAGGATCTTGTGTGCATGCTTACTTACCATGGGGATATCTGGCTCTGTGATTGATGACAATCATTGCTTGTCGGGGATACAAGTCTCATTGACCCTGCATCCAGTTTTCCAACGTATTCCCTCGCCCCTTATTTTTTCAAACGACCATTAAAAGGTGACTCACACTTTTATTAAGGGCAAATAGTGTACCAGAGTCACTCATTGATGCCTTTCCTCATTATGCGGCGGATCCCTTGTTCCCTACCAATATGAGCAGGAGTCTAGGACTTTCCAGAAGGACATACAAAAAGCTCCTGTATGGACTCCCTTTAACACAGTTAACCAAAATCTTGATGGGACACTTTTTTGGTTGGTGAATTTCACAAATTCAGATGTGGTTTCAGTTGTAGTCATGCTGGTGTGGTGTCCATGACATTGGTCTCTGCAAGAACAAATGAACCCATTACTGTTGGTGTTAATGGATGCTACATTTATGATTGGCCGTTTACTGACCTATATGCAGTACAGCTTCTCTATTAGCTAGTTCTAATGCTGGGTTTGTAGTTTCTTCGATGCCCATTCTCTATTGCGTGTCGCTTATTTGAGATTATGGACCACGTGATGTTTTTTGGATGTACTACTCCAATGTGCCCTCAATTTGAGGTAGATAAAAGTAATAATAGATAGCACAATCCCAACAAGTGGGTTGCTTGCTTGCCTGCTGCTGTAAGTAGATGATAAAAGTTCATCTCTTTCAAAATTGGGATGTCATTCGTTGCTTTTTTAGATTTCACCGCCATCTCTAGTAATTTATGGTTATTCGTTCGAAAGACTTGACTTGTATATGGTTTGGGTATACATTTAGTGGTTAGTCTTCACTGACAAAAAACGGCGCACTAATTAACCTTTGAACACTTCTCTTCTCATTCATCAAATTAAGTGTTCAACTACTAGTACATTGGCTCATAATTGTGAAACATTTCTGATAAGTTTTATTAATACGAATTAAGTTAGTGGTGGACTACTAGTTTTCAAAATAGACGTTCATCCCCAATTGTGAGGGGACAATTAAACACGTATAACTGTGTTGCCATATAAAATAATGTATTGACGCCACATGTCAAGAATGAAAATTGTTATTCTAATGAGTTCTGTCAGATCAAGGGTCCTTTATATTCGTGCAATGTACCTGTGCATGAAATTGCAAGAGGGGCAGGTTAAGACAATCTAAGCTTAGATGAGCAACTAGAATTGCAAAAATGTCATATCCAATAAGATGCTGACAGATTTGTTCATTTGAAGATGTCATGTCTGAAGATTCTCCAGGCTGATGACATGTGGTGAAATAGCTAATTTGTCTGAACAATTTGCAAAATCAATAATGCCAACTTATTGTTGTGCACATCCTTAAATAATGACAGCTTGGCACAACTTCCAGCTTCCATTGTCTGAGATGTAGTAGATGAAAGAGCTTCAGGGGCATTGTGCAAGCTGGATGGCCACTCGGGTTAATCCCCCTTTAGCAAATGATAGAAAGGGCTAGACTTGGAAGGCGGGGGTAGCATACATGTCTCAGCATCCAGGTGGGGGATTAAGGCAGGAACCAGGGAGGGGGTTACTATGGAAACGGTAGCACCTCACCCCGAAGTATGGGCCCAGGCTTCTTCTTCCCTTGGCATTGCAGTCGATGTAGGTGGGTTTCTGGAAACACGCACACACACACAAAAAATGTGCTGGTTGGTATACGTCGAGGGCTTCTTTTGTCAATAAAATCGTTTGTTTGTCGAGGTTCAAATCCGGTTTCGTTGGGGAATGTGTTGCTGTTGGTGTTTGTCGAGAAAATGGAATTGATATGGTCTTTGAAATACTGATGGGGATTGTTGGGGTCCTCCACATTTTGTTGTTCTCATTCAGTTGATGGAGTCGAGAATTAGTGAAGTACTGTCTTTTCTAATAGAAAATTCGAGCTGGCTTTGATGTCATTATTATTGCTCTGCTTTTATGTGCCTTAAACAAGGTACTTTCCCCTCACGTTAAGGATTGCATTGCGCGGCAAATGGTCCATCTAACAATAAATGCTTGAGGCAGGGCGCCGATGGCCTACTAAAATTCAATAAAATAACCATGCATACAACGAGGTTTCCTCGACTACATGGTACGTGCTGCCAAAAATTATCGGTTGCAGTGTTATGAAGGTGCCCATTGTGAACAATTTAGTCAGTTTTTGAAGTATGTGTAATCATTCCTAGGGTGTGCTTTTGGTGGTTTTAGTTTTAGGATGGATGTTAACTTGATGTATACGCACAAGGCTGATGGTTTTATTAACTTGTGACCCATAGATCACATATTCGATTTCTGTTAAGGATCTTGATGGATACGTTTCTGTACTTGTGGTTTCTTAACTTATAAACCAAAAAAACAAAAGTATTGGACAAATGGAGAGTATTATAAGAAGTTAACTTAATAATGATGTACGAACTTGTTTTGAAAAATTGTAGTTTTTTCGTGTTATTTCGATTTTACTGCATTCAGTTCTGTTTATAAATGACATACTTGCCTTTGCCAAGCATAATTAGTGAATATAGTTAGTTGGTCCCTATTCACCAAATTAAAATGTTTTTTTTTTTTTTTTTTTTTTTTTTTCAGACAAAAGGAACAGATTTTTCTGCAGCAAATAGGGACGAAAATATTTTTATAGATGGAGATGATCCAGATATTATGCCGGTTGGTATTCTACGTTTTATTTGTACTGTAAGCCCTGCTGCGTCGAGTGCATCGAGTAGCACTACACAAGTAGGGAAGCCTCTTGACTGAAGCCATTTAAGGCTCCCAAGATGTTAGCATGGATTGAAACATTTCAGCTTGCATTGGAAAGCTGCCCACGAATGTAGTATAGTGGAATTTCTTGCATTTTCTGAGAGAAAATATGCGTTGCAAAACCTTGTTATTGCTTACATTCAAAAGTCATAAAACAGGCTTATGCACTGAACGCAGCAGCTTACACACAGCATTTATGCAAATGGACTGTTGCATGTACAAAATAAATTAAATAGTCCAGTAAATTGTGCCATGCATGAACGATGCAAGTTTATTATCCAGTTTGTTTTCACAGAAGACATTCCCGCTGAACGCAGTGATCTTGTTCCATCGTCGACAAAACTTCTAATTGTCCTATTTTATTTTAGTCTGATCAATCTGAAGGAAGTGCCGGGGCGAGGGAATTTTCAGATGATGATGTAGACTCATCTGGCCAGGGACCTGATGATGAAGATGCGGCTATTGAGAGCTCCGGAGATGACCCTGAAACTTCTGGTGGTGGTAAGCTATAAAATAGTGGATTAGGTCGTGTGAAAATGTTATCCTTTCTTAAGTAGCATTATAACGATTCCAATTTTTTGTAATTTAAAAATAGGTATTACCGACATGAAACCGGCTACTCCTCGCATAGTGACACCTTCCCCTACTACATCACATCCAAAGACGACAACTCCATTTGAAGAGCCGACTACCACACCAAAATCAGAGCCGACAAAGGTAGATAAACTGCTAAAAATATGCGTCTTTCCTTAATAATTAGTGATCATGTTAATTGAAATTTCTATGATTCTGAGCTTGAGGGTTGCAATATCTTTAAGTGGATTTGATACATAGTAGATTTTCTCAGAACTGTCCAACTCCATGGCGCAATAGTTGTTGGTTGTTCCAACTTGTTCACCACTGATGACATTTTCTTTGTTACCCTTTGTCTAAGTATCCACCTAAATTTTTTTGCAGTTGATTTTGGTAGGTTTCCATGTGCTGTGATCCATAATTAATAATAAACTTAATCCAATCGTATTGATTGGATTTTACCTGGAAACCTACCAAATTCAAGTAATGCAACGAAATTTAGACAGTAACTTAGACAGGACTTGAATTTAATGCATATGTTAACGATCATGCCTAAAGGTTTGGATTACTTATATTGAGCATCAAACCTTGCTAGCAAAACTGCACACTTGAAACTCAATAAAATAGCTTGTATGAAAGTAGCTCTTCTAGACCAGTGGTATGAAAATGTTATCGTAAAAAATATTACATATTTTACGGTGCATTTAAAAATGATTCCTTTTCATAAGTTAATTATAAACATGTGATTTAAGTGTTCTTTAAATTATTTTACAGATATCGGACATAGATCTAAATTTATTACCTGAGACACCTGCCAAAACGACTACGACAGAACGGCCACGTGGGAAACCTTCAATAAACAATGAAGATAATAGCGTTTTAACTGCAGGTGGTCCAGTAGGCAGAACAGAAGAACGACCAACCTCGTTCTTTTCTCAACCTGGTATTTTAGCAGGTAAGTCTAAATTGTGCCGATTGCATGGAACATTCAACTGTCTTCAAAGTTTAAGAAAAACTGAAACATTGTAATTTGATCATTGTTTTAGTCAAAAATGGTTTACAAACATTTGTTTTTTGTTTTTCAGCTGTCATTGGTGGTGCTGTAGTGGGACTGTTGTGTGCCATATTGCTGGTAATGTTCATCGTTTACCGAATGCGGAAAAAAGACGAAGGTAGTTATGCATTAGATGAACCAAAGCGTTCGCCAAGAAACACATCTTCATACCAGCCGCCCAATAAGGAATTCTACGCTTGAAAAGTGACGACTCGATTACTTTATGCGTGCCTCGACAAAAAAAAAAGAAACAAGGGAAGAGGTTCAGAGACATTACCAAATTTTTTAATCCATACTAAATATTTAAGAGTTTTACATTTTTACTCACTCATTTGTTTTCTTAATACTTCGAGTGGGTCAATGGACAAAGGCAACAACATACGTTGCATTGTCTTTTGTTACTGGAAGCTCAGCACATTGCAGGGATTTCCCTACAAGTCGATTTGGGTAGTTGCCATTCCTTTGGTAACTATAATTTAAAAATGGTAACCTTTTTTACCTTGATTACAAAGATGTACCCAAGCCGGGTGCACATTCAAACTAACTGTCATCATAACAAAAAATGGAAGCGCACCTTTATTTGACCCTAAATTCGTGGAATACAGTTAGTTTGAGGAATTTTATCACTTGTTATTTTTTGAGGCAGTGCTCTGTAATCTCTTTTTACAATATAAAATGGGAAAAATAATAACAAATGAATATTAATGAAACAGATCATAATTTGCAATAATTTCTCCCTAATGGGTATAATGAATTGCATAAATCGAACATCACATCATAGTTTGTACTTTCTGCTTATTTGTTTTTTTATTAGTATTATTGACCAATTTCATTAATGCATGGTAAAACTAAAATCCAGACCACTATTCCCTGAATGCGTTGGGGAATGAATTCCAATAAAGGTGGAGCAGGTGTTAATTCCATGAGAGTTTTAAATGGAAATCAAAGGAAAATTTGACATTCTTGTACATTATTTGTGGAACACTTAATTTCCTCAGTCGAATTTCTTATCTGCCCTTTTAGTTCCAACGTTTTTCTGTAAATATTTATTCTGCGATAATTAATCTTTATAATTAATACCTCTATGAAATGTCATTATTTTTGTGCACAACTTTTAACTTGAAAAAATAGTGGAGTTGTCAATTTTGGGTCAAATTTTAATCTTAAATAAGCGAACAAAAATTGTAGGGTGTTCTTAAATTTGGGTAGCACTGGAACGGTAGAATAAGTGGATTGAACAGGTCTTACGGCGCCTGAGATCCACTGTTTTGCTATCAAAAAAATTTAAATGGACCTGTCATTTCTGGCCGTTCTCACACTGGCCTGTTATATGTGTGCCAGTTGGACATTGGCCGGAAAGCATATCGGAAAAAAAAAATCAATTAATTTATAGAATAACTAATGCAAATGGAAAATGATAGTTAGATTCAATAAAGGTTTCAAGTCTATTGTACATCCATTTTTGTTTACTTGTTTCATCATAACCTTGTTTCGGTCTACTGTGTCTGTGTACTTTTGACTAGTGTAAACAAAAAATTTGAGCTTCACCCTTTAAACATTATTGGAAGATAACCATAGGCATTAAGCATGAACTCTTTTGATTTGCTAACTGGCTGCTGTTGTCTTTGTACCCTACTTTCGTCGTTATTCATACATGCTTGTTTCAAGTCTTTCATATCTGTTGTTATGCCCACTAACGCGAAAAATTAGGATCTTGTACGCTTGTCTCTTTATGTACATTAGATAGCCTAGGTGTTCATACGTTTAGAAATGATTGTAACTCACTGTAATCACTAATCTTAAACGAAATATTGTACTGTATAATTCATTTTTTTTATTTTTTATTTCATGCAAATTTATTCTTTTCTTCTTTGCCACATTTCGTCTTCTTTTTTTTTTCCTTTTCCAGACATGCCTTAAATAATAACATCGGATACCATTGTTGACTTCTTCCTGTATTACCTCTCAAGATACCTTTTTGCTCCACTTTCTGGCCTCCAACTATCTTCTTCTTCGTATATACTGTACATTCCACCATAGACTATAGTTGATATATGTAGTGCCATTAGCACAGTGCCACTGCTACTTATTAGAATTGGATGTAACTTCATATTTCCGATCATAACCAGTGCCATGAAAAGTATTTGAATTTCTTATTCTCGTGGGACTGCCTTGAACATTGCTAAAATCAACACCTCCTTAACGACAAAGGACGGGTTGTTTGCGTATGATTCTGACATGTTATACGCTTCTTTGCTTTAAGATGGGGAATTTTAATGCCTAAGAAGAAATACTTTTGCCATTCTGAAGTCGAATAATAATTTATGCATTTTCACCCATGTATTTCGAAAGCAATTGTTTTATATAACAAAAGCATCCCAACAATTAGCTAATTGCACCAGTGTTGTTAGAAAACATATGCTGTTCGGCATCAGGAGTCAGTAGTTGTTACTGTAGCAATCTGCAAGACCTGTTAGATAGCTCTTTAATGGTCAGTTTCTCGCATCAACAGTTGCCCTGTATTTGTTTTTGTTTTTTATCTGATCAGTACTTGTGATTCAACATGTGGCAAATCATTAGAAATCTTGATTGGTGCGAGATGGTTGACTACCTAACGCAGTCTCATTGACGTGAGTCTGGTAAAATACCCTTTTTCTACGCTGATAAAAATTATCGCAACTCTAGTTATGTGGTAAATACAAAAAAATCTCAAATTCTAAGGCATATCTATGATACGTTCACAAAAACTGTGAATTGAATTTATATGTTTTTTGTACGAATGTGTTGTGCACAACCTGGAAATATTTCAGCTTATGTATCATACAGTATGTGTCAAAATTTGTAGACTTAGCCCAATCACAAACTCTACATATATATGTATTCCTTTAAAAAAAAAAAAAAATTCGTTGCAGCCATAGATATCTATATTTATGACTTATCTGTTCATTTTAATAGGAGACATGTTAACTATCTGAGCAGATATCCTCATTGCATCTCAGTTTATATACGGTAACTGTCAAAGGGAGTTTAATCACGAACTAGTCCTTGTAGGCGACATTTCTAACCTTTTCAGTGTTTTATTAAAGAAAAAAAAAGAATGGTGTTTTAAATAAACATGCACATGATGTTAAAACATTGTAACTTTTATTTTAATTATTTGATAGGGTTTGCAGAATTTGCATTCTCTTTGGCACATTGCTGTTTTGTGTGTTTTATGTGGTTGTGAAGTTAACACATAGATATCTATGACTGAGAAAATAAAAAAGCCTTCTTTGCCTAGTGCCATATTCACTTCAATTGCTTAATTATATTCAAATTTATCAATTAAAAACATAGAAACTTATCATTCCAGATTCAAAATCATTGCATGATGGGATTTCTGAGTTAACTAATATGTGGATATGTGAACAAGGATGTCATTGGCGACCTGATGTGACAAGATAATAGTTATTTTTATTTGTGCATGCATAGTTATCTAGTTACATTTAAAATAATTTCAAATTGTGTTGCAGCGACTGGATTAGTAGCATTAATTGTTAATTCTGATTATTATGGAATTATAGATTGTGTTGCAATGCATTGATTACAGTAATTTGATAACACGGATGTTAAATAATATGAAATATGGTTATCTTCGTTCCTTTTGATTTTTGAAGGTATGTGCATATTTTTTATACTAATTTTAAAATTGAAGCTGATTTGTGAAATTTGCAGGATTGTGGATCTCACAACTTTGACATGAAACACAATTTGCATAATGTTTTTTTTTTAAACTTTTTTTTATTAATTCCATAAAATATTATATATTAAGGAAATCATTTTATTAATATTTAAAGATTGTTCAATGAATTTGAATGCCTGGTATGGTAATTTGCATGCAAATACTTGTCGAACTGCCCTACATTGAAGGGTGAGTAAAAATTGAACTAGGTTTTTCGTTGATGAACTGCGGGATCATACTTCATATTTATTATGCTTAGCTCTATGCTAAAATTGTGTTCGTGACATTTTATTATAATTTTCACTTCGACGATTTACATTGGCATGAACTGGAAATATACTGAAAAAATGTAATCCCAATTCCATTTCTGCACCCTGTACCAAGATATCTACGCGGTGCATTCTGGGTACTTCAACGGCATTCGTTTCAAAGCGTAGCTTCGACGTTGTGTGGTTTTGATTTTGGCTCCTTTTAAAGTTAGTAAATTTGGAATTATTTTATAACATGGCTGGTAACCAACTTGGATATCAACAGCAGTTGCAGGAAGGACTACAGTCTCAGCAAATGCAAGGACATCGAGGACAAGCTTACCCTGGACAAACAATGGGTATGATTGAACGCATGTCTGGACCAAATATTCTCAATCAACAAGGTATGTGTGAGCATTAATACTTTGACGTGACAATGATCAAGAAAGGGTTGATGAATATTAAAGTTAAATTTACATTTGCTTATAGGCGGCCAGCCTACACAGCAGCCTTGTGGGAGTCAAGCTCAGCCCAAAGAATTCAACACAGCGTCATTGTGTAGAATGGGGCAAGAGACGGTGCAGGATATTGTGAACAAGACGACAGACCTATTTCAGCTTTTAAAGCAGGCGCAGGTAATTTAAGTATATGTTAACATGATAAATAACCATCAAGCAGCATGGCCTACAGGCATATGCTAAATCCACGTTCTATATAGCTTTGGGACTGCCTAAAATCTATGTATATATAATCTTCTACTAGTTGCCCAATGGTACTCAGCAAAGTATAACTCTACAGAAGGAAAGGAAGGAAAAAATTCAGGAGCACTTGAACAGCATAAGTCTTTTATATAAGAGAATTCGTCTTATCTATGACAAATGCAATGAAAACTGTGCAGGAATGGAATACACTCACATTGAGGTACGTCATACACCTCTTTACAAGTCTTTTGAAATTACCCAGGGAATGCAAAACATGAGCTCTGGAACTAACTATAGAAACGTTTCAGTCTCTAATACCCGTAAAAGATGAATTAGACACGAGGCCCGAAGAACGAAAGCTAACCGAAGTGATGAAGTACATCAGCGAAGAGCAGCGGGAAATTGCAGATGTGAGTTCCAGCAATTTTTTTTGCAATGCACATTTGATTTGAAGTGACAGGACCATTTTTTAATTTGTATGATATGTTTACATTGTAGCAAGTTATACAGAGGAGCAGACACTTAAAGGAAATCATTGATCATCTTAGAAATATTATTTGGGAAATGACTACTATGCTAGCAACAAGGAGGCCCTAACCATTTAACTGTCCCTTTGGAATAGATTTTCGCTACACTTTGGAAATATTTACTTTTGGACAAATCTATATGTAAATAAATATAATTTGACTCTTAATTTCTTTGTAATATTTTTCCTTTTTAATACTGATGTCTATAATAAATTTCATTGTGATACCATTTATTAAAAAATCTATGCTGAAGTCAGACAATTTATTAAAATTAATAATGAATACAAAACTGAAATGGCATAGTGGGGCATGTTTCTATGTGATGGTACTTTTTGAACCCACCTGCATACGACACGCCCCATAAATTCATCTGCTGGTGAGTTGGCGTGGGCAAGTTTACCTGCAGATTTGTTTGCATTCTGAAGTAAGTTTTGCAGTTTTCTTTATACTTATTTAAGTTTAGTAGCAAACGCACATCTATCAATGTTCATAACAAATGCAAGAATATCTGTCCTTGTAAAATAAGTTCTTTGGCATTTCTATTAATTGTGAGCAAAGGGGCATTTATTATCATCAAAACCGACTACTTAATTTGCTATACAGGGTGAGTTTGCAGTCTTGTGTTGCAAACGTCAACACATGTTTGCAAATAAAAATATGCTTTCTATGCGGTTTTCCAAAATGCAGATGTGACTCTGGGATATAATGGCATTCATAAAACCATGTTTATTTGCACTTGAATTTTTACATGCAGTATACTGTATAGAATAACTGAATGAGCACATGTTTTTGAGGGCAACATACAGTACCAATATCCATATGAAAATAGCATATATATGTACTGCTATATAAGATTGCTTTGATGTGTGCATGAATTATATTAATATTCCAGATGAAGGTCAGTTTAATTCCACTGAAATTCAGTTAGGTGTTATGAATTTGGGCATCAGTGATAGGAACTACAAATGTTATTAAACTTCTAAAGAATAGTTGTTTTTATAGAGAACATAGACACGGTTTTAGAAAATCAACAATGAACAAAAAATCTTTATTAGCTATAATTTAAATACGTCACTTCTATTTTAAGGTATTCTGAAACTTGCTAGAAGCGACAATGTCTACAACACTATCAGAGGATGCCGGCGGTAGCATTAATGAATTCCATGCAAATATTAAACGACACATGCATAGTGTAATCCAGAGTTATGAATTGTCAAGAGGTATTGCTTTGGATAAATTCACTATTTATAATGCCAGTTGAAGCCAAAACATATTGTTGAAGTGTTCCTTTACTACTCAAAAAGGCCAACTGAAAGATGACAACACCACTTTTTGGGATGCCGTTATAATTACGACGGCAGATGAAGACCAACGCAAGGCTTATCTCTACCAGATAGACAAAAAGATTGAGCACAAGCAAATGATACAGAATGTCCCGTTCTACGTGTTTGCCGATCCTCCAGGAACCAAAGTAGGTGCGGCACTTTATGGACACCATGACATATTGTTAATACAGTTGTTGTTCAATGCATTTTTTATTGATTGTCAAGTTGGTGCGCATTTGTCAGGTTGTGGCGGATCGGTGCTGTATTCCCTGGACCAGCTTTTTTCCCAAATCGGAGATAAAATGTTTGCGATGAAAATACTTTTTATCTGTGCTGGTGGGAAAAGTCAGCGTCTACCCAGCGCGAGCATTTTAGGCAAACTCTTTTTACCTTTGCCTTTAGGTGATCCTCTATTTCACATGTTAGACTTGCAAATTGCATTGTATCTGCCTTTTCTTCGACAAATGAAGCCAGGTGTGCTAATTACTTCATCAGATGCAATTGAAACGTACTATCTTCCTAACGGCAGCCCACCTCTTGGTAATTAAAATTTTCCATGCGCCTTTGTAGAATTTTTAAATCTAATAATTATTTTGATAGTAAAATGCATTAAATTATTGTTTGATTTATTATTCGTAGAGGCCTCCCGGTCGTTCCAAGATGACGGCTTCACTGCTCTCGGTACAATTTCAACTGTCCAAATTGGTAAGTTTCTTTTATTAATTTCCTAAGGTTATGAACATTATTGCGATGAATTAACCAAAATATGGTTTACAGTTTAAAAACAAGTGTGAAAGTTTGCAGGTGTGTTGGGGAAATTTGGGGGAAAGACCAAAATTATTTATTAAAAATCTCATTTCCATTGAAAAATGCATCGACTTATTTTTATTTTTCCAACTGTTTTTGATAGGAAAAAATCATGGGGTTTATGTTTTGCCACCTAAAATACGGAATGGGCAAGATGTAGTGCGTAGCACATGTCTTCAAGTTCTTCAGAAACCTTCCCTCGCTGTAATGGAAGCGAGTGGTGCCATTTTAGACGGTATATACATATATATTTTTATTTTTTTTTGAAGTCAAATATATTTTAAGAAGCTTCAGTAGTACTCGTATTCTCAGCAAGGATAATCACATACATAAACATTCTACCTCGTCTATAACATAAATCACCAACGTTGTCATCATTAACCTTCCAACCAAATCATTGTTTAAGATATTATACTTTAATAATGCCAAACGGTGAAATTTTCATAATTGTAATCCAATTTCTGTTTGTTTTATTTAGATGGAAAAGTATGCACCGATAGCATATTCTTCTTTGATCACGAAGTAAGTAAGAAATTTCTCAGCTACATGGAAAAACATCCTCATATTACTTGCGAAATTGACGCTTATGGCGACTTTCTTCAGCCATTGGGAACTTTGGCATCTTTAGATTACATTGAAAACACTGACAACGTAATTAGTGTGAATTCAACACTTTCGGAAGCACGCAAAGAATTGTTTTGTATGTTACACAAGACTCCATTGCACGTAGTTTTTCCCCAACAGTCAGCATTTTATCATTTGGGCACAATGACCGAATATATAGAAAATGTTACGCCAAATGAAGGAAATTATTTATTTGAAGAATTGAATTGCAAGGCCGTAACATTTTCTCGAATAAAAGATTACAAAGTGTTGGAGGAGTGCCAGCACAATGAAAATGCTGACGATTTCCCTCCTGGGTTTGCGAAATTTTTCGTCAAAAACCCACACGTTACCATCATGCACTCGTTGATTGATTTCTCCGTGCAAGTCGGACAGTGCACAGTAATTGAATACTGCCAAATCGAAACTCCGGTTACAATAGGTGACCGGTGCATAATAAGCAACTGTAAAATTATTCCTAGAACTCGTGAGCACCAAATTGTTTTGCCCTCACAGAGCTGCTTTCATACCGCATCAATTCAACTTGACGGGAAAGTGAAATTCGTAACGATTGCATTCGGAATAAGTGACGATTTGAAAAAGTCCGTTGGCCACAGTAGTTGGGATACAGGGTTAAGCTATATGGGAATTCCAATCGGGGATGTTTCGCGTTTATTGGGAAAGAAGAAATTATTTAATGACGATGTTGAATCATGTAGTTTATGGAATGCCGAATTGTTCCCAATCGCAGATACAATGGAAGAGTCCTTTTTAATCACTAATGCTATGGTAAACGAGATTGTGGAATCTATGCGTTCTTCAAAGCCACCTTTGCCAACCAACAGTAATTCAACCATCTCGATTTCCATGGAATTTATTCTGAAGAATAAAAACATTGAAGGCATGATTGCATTTCAAGAAGATCTCAGGAGAAATATACTTCAGTAGTCAATTTTGAAGTCTTCTTTTTAAGCATAATGCAAAGTGTTTTAATTACATTCATATTTTGTCTCGAAATTCTCTTCGTGTTTTAAGTAAATTATTTTTGATTGGTACATGGTTCTAACCTCATAAATGGTCTTACAAAATTCTAATTGGTACTTAATAAGTAAAGCTGGTTCTAATTGACAAAAAAAAAAAGGAAAGGAAAAAAAACATGTAATAAATGCCTGTACATTATTTATAAAATATGATGCTTTTCATCCTTCTTGAATTTCATGATAAGTTATTAATGCTCATATTTATCACCATTAAATACAGCAATTGGCCTGCAATCACAGTAATTGAGTTTCCTTGACATTCCCAAACTTATAATCACCACTGATTGTTTTTTTTCGCAATCGCAATAATTACTGTATTTATTGCCAAATGATACGGGATTGCACACCGGAAATATCAGTCTCACTGAAATTCCTCGACATTTTTTATGTACATAACGATGTTGAAAATAATCGTGTTCTGTTGATGGATTAATGCTGATAAAGATGCAATCGACCACATAACACGGGGTGCTAAACCTTAGAAAATCTGAAATTCGGTTTTGCTAAAAATATTACCAGTAATAACATTTTTTTAAATTAGGTGATCGGTGTATACAGATTTTTGCCAATAAGTAAAGAATAAAAGTATTTTTTTCAATATGAAAAAAATATATATTATTTTTTGCACAGATTTGGTTGAATGTCATTTTTTTTAATATCTGAGGAATTTCAATGATTATAATTCTGATTTAATTATCTAAAAAGTCACTATGGGGTATTAAGTGATTTATGCACCTAGTATATACATATTTCCTCCATGCTAGTTAATCTATATGTATATCTTGACACTATTGTTGTTGTTTATGATATTTGCAGACATTTTTTTAAATGAACAATGTGGCCATACGAAATTTATTAATCTGTCCCTTTTTTAATCTTTTTTAATTGCTAATATAAACTTGGTGTTACGAACCATAAAATTAACAATGTCTGTAAATCTACTTTATTTATTGACAGAATTTAAATTCAAGTAAATAAATTGAAAATCTGTAAGATTTAAAAAAAATTAGTGTTATAGCATTATCTATGGAATTTAAACGACAGTCTGAATTGTTTACGAACAACTCGTTTTGGAATGTGTTTATACACACTGCTAGATATGGAACCTGCATTGCAGATATGTATATACTGTACATTTAGTAGTAGCAACATGTAGTTTTCGTGCAGATATGAATAATGTGTATTGGAGAATTGGGAAATTACAGTTTTTATTTATTATTATTTTAAATTACACACTGATTTACACAAAGTGATTTACAACTGAATGAATAGGTTAGAATGTCAATGAATTTTATTAAATTGCGAATGTGTTGAAATTCCTAGCACCTTATCCTGGTGTCAGATCAAGGCCAGTCTTTTGGCATTCCTTTCCTGTTTTGTGTGCAGGCCTAGTTGACTTTTCGAGTATAGTATTTATCTCCGCGACCGAAATGTTGATTCGATTGCACCCAATATCGACAACTGGCCTTGAAAAATAAGAGCCATCTTTAACGTTTAACCAGTTAAAAATTTGTCATTTAATTTAATTACTTTTCAAATGGAACTTATGCAAGAAGCAGAATCGTACTATTGCAATGTAATGCGTAGGACAAATTTAAAGACATTTCTTTGCTCTACATATCAAATTGAGAATACTTTTCAGACAATGTGGTAATTTTTGATATTTATTATAACAGATAAATCGTGCAAACTGGACGTAATTTGTGGTAAGCGGACGGATTTTTATTTTCCTTTCGTACGTTTTCAGTATTATAGAACTAGGTGTATAATATTTATACTGGTGGTTTTAAACTGGTGTAGGACAGCAGTGACAACATTTTAGAAATGATAATATAAATTTACCGTGGGTGACCTAGTCTCTTGATGGATTCTCCACATTATGCTATATATTACAATTGGCTTTATGTAAATGCAGGTAATGACTTGTAGCTTGATATTTTTCAAAAAATTTCGCCTACAAACAGCAAATTAAAATTGTAACAAAATATAAATACATAAATGGGCTTATTAAACTCTTCGAGCTGTTAGAGAAAGATTCTTAAATAATGCAATTCTATGTCTTATTTGTTATACCTCATACTCCAATAGGAAAATGTCCTGATGTTATTTTTGACTTATTTTATTTAAAAAAAATGTCCAATTTAACTTTTTCAAGAAATTTGCTAGAGATGTCTCATACCAGAGAAAATGTTAAATGATTTTTCTTCATTTCAGTGGCCCTTTCATCTCGAAATATGATAGTTTAAAAAGACAAAAACGTTTTAGTAGGCTTCGAAATCTATTTACTTTAGTTTCAAATAAGGCGCCATAGAAGCTACCAATCAGAAGAGACAACAGGGGAGCGTATGCGTCGTAACGCGTACGTTTGACAATATAAGCAAAAATATCGATATGGCTGAAAAGCATCGATATCGAATAACTCGGTTAAAGTTATTCAACATGGAGGATGGGGGTGACATGTAGTTTGGATTACTTTTTGGAATTTAATGAAATCTTAACTTATGTGCCGGAAATATGCCAAGAAGACGAAACGGAGAGATACCATTGCCCCCTGGCTGGGACGTTGGTAGAGATTTCGATGGAAAACTTTACTTTATCGACCATAACAACAAGAAAACTACGTGGATTGACCCCCGAGACAGGTAAGGAGAACGGCTAGGAATGCTAGCCCCTCGGCCTAATCTTGGAAATGCCTCAAATATTTTCTCGGCCACGTCCCTGTTGCGCTGCGTCGTGCTAACAGATGGCTCTTAAAATGCTCGCAAATACCCGACACATGCAACTTTCGACCAGTTTCTTTACGCTTACATTCAGATTCCGATGCTAACGTTTTATTAAACAATTTGAAGCATTTTTTGTGTCCTAACCCTGTACGTTGATAGCCTGAGCTAATTCAATGAGGTGGTTAAGCCTAATGCATGTAATAGCAGAATAGTGACGAAGTTGTAAGCATTATTTGGCGTTCGCTATCACTAATACAAAGGCACGCAAGAAATGGGCCCGAAATAAGTTATTCTATTGCAATTTACTACAGTTCATAGCTCTGGCTCTGTCAGTTTTGAAATGCCGGGGTGCAGGGGGGAATGGGGGAGATCATGCATCCCCATTCCACATCTTTCCCCCACATTTTTTTATTCAATTTTTTATTTTTTATTTTTTGGCTTAAGCGCGGCTAAAATTAAAATTAGTGTTTTGGATGAAAATCGAATCAAAATTATTGTGTTTCGCAAGGATCTGTATCTCTACATAACTTAGGCTAAGCCTATATAAAGTGTCGGTATTAGTCAGATCAGTTGATATAATTGTTACAAAATGATTTTGATTTTAGATATTGATATACTATGTTGTGCAGTAAGTATAGTGACTTAAAATACAGTACACGAGCCTGATTTGGAGGTGCTAATTATTGTGCTTGTAAGTGTGGAATTTTTAAAAACTTTTAACCTTCAAAGGACCCTCTTGCAGATTAAAACCTACTTCATTGTGAAAATAAGAGCTCTAGGGACTTTAATTGGTCAGTCTTTGTGAAAGTTTTAGCCCAATTAGGTTAGTTGGAATATTTGGAATACCTTTTTTTAGGGGCTTGGTCTTTATGTCTTTGGATTTAGACGTCATGGTCTGTGCGTCTTGAAGTACACTATTCAATGCCAACACCTGCCCTTACTACAGAATATGCACACAGCTGCCGTTTTTCAAAGGTTATCTACAAAAATCGCTGCATGTTGACACGAACAATAGGATATGGGGTTGTTCTCAAACTGATAAATTTAATGTAAAGTGGAAAATGTGAACAAATTAAGAATATAATTCATTGCTAACTTCGCATGCATGCGTTAAATAAATATTATATTAATTTATTGTTTTAAAAATTTGTTGAAAAAAAATCTGCAAATTAATTTTTCAAAAAATCTTGCAAAACGTACTTTGGAAAAAACAACTTAAAATAAAAGGACCTCTCGTTAGGTATGGTTTCATTATATAACTTTGTAGGACAATTATTTTAGCGGAGGTCTGTTTGAAATGCACTATATTCATTACCTCACGAATGAATGATTGGCTTATATATATATATATATATATATCATACATAATGCACTTGGGATGGCTAAATTAGGTCAATACCAGGAAAAAGCGTTTGACAGTTTACATTAGGGTTCAAATTAAGCTATGAAGAATTTCGTTGAAAGTAGGCTGCTTATCAGTTATCCATCATTGAAAGTGTTTTAGTCGAGTTGAAAGAGGCTTGCATTCCAAACGTATGCAAACTAGACTTATTGATAGATTTGGAAATTGTCTGGTTTATTTACAGTGATAAGGTTGTGGTTTGTCATTTAATATTGACCAACAAAATTCTGCATGATCAACAGTGTGGTTGTAGAACATGTAGTATATATAGATATTTTTTGACATCATGAGACCAGTGCCTGGTAGATTGTGCATGCATGTACTGAGATATATTTTTATTTTTCGTAATCTGATTATTTTCCCCCTTATGGTTCAATCAGCCTCAATGGTAAACAAAAACTGTTGTGTGGAGGAAATAATTTGCAAATCCAGAAAATTTTCACTTGTTAGTTGCTGTTGCGTGATAACTTGCATATTCAAACTTTCTGAATAAATTTGAACGCGATTTGCGCAAAGGACCTGGCCGTAATATATTCGTCTGTTAGTTCAGAAGTAGCCTATTGGTAATAAATGTTTTTTCTAGGTACACCAAACCTAAGACGTTTGCAGATTGTTCCGGCGATGAGCTGCCATTAGGGTGGGAAGAAGCATGTGATTCACAGATAGGGCTATACTTTATCGACCATATTAATCGTAAGCAACGCGCCAATTATTTGTTTCCCAAAATCTGTCGTATTTTCGTCTGTACAACATGCATTTCTACTTTTTGTAGAAACTAATCAAATCGAAGATCCTCGACAGCAATGGAGGCAATTGCAAGAGTCAATGCTCAAAGAATATCTCATTACAGCTCAGGAAGACTTAGCAGTAATTATTGCTTCTATTTTAAACGAGCTTCATTTTTTTTTTTTTTTTACTGTTAACAATCTGCAGTAATTAAGAATTATGGAGCCAGAGAGCACAGACTGTTTTGTAACCTAATTATTTATTGCTCTATTTCTCCGTTTCATAGGCAAAAAGAGAGATTTATGACATAAAACAGCAGAGGCTGTCACTTGCTCAGGAGGAATTTAACCATTTAAACAATGCTCTGGCCAATTTAAACTCATCATCACAAACGAGTCGTATGTTCTTATGATTGATGGCTCATTTCAAGTTAACCGAATTCCCAAATCTACGTCACTCACTTAACTTTTTTTTTAATTTTTGTTTTCAGTGTGCTCTAGTTCCAGTAGCGCTAGCACTAAATACGATCCTGATTTGCTCCGTGCAGATGTAGCCTTAGCTAGAAATCGAGTGGAGATACTCAAAACAGAACTTCTACAAATAAGAACAGAAGTGAAGTATACGGAACAAGGAGTGGAGAATCTGGCAGCGTAAATACGATTTTCCTCATAGATTGTAGATTTGATTTTTTTTTTCACCAAATCTATACTGGCTTGACTGATGAACTGTTCTCCTAACCTTTCTTAGCGTGGACCGGAAGCTTTCTGTAGAGGGCGGCGTGTACGACCTCACAGAGGCGCAGGCCATTATGGATGAACTGCGAAATATTCAGAAATCACTTTCTTCGGGCGAAAGAGAAAAAGCCGAACTTATGCAGTCGCTCGCTAGGTTAAAGGATGATCTAACCCGCCTGCAGTCGAGTGGGTCTTCTCCTGACGTATCCACACTCAGCATACCAATGGAGCGCCTTAGTCAAGCATCTCAAACCGACCTTTCTGGCGAGGTATGTGCATCTAATTTGGAAGCACTTGCATTCTCAACCGTTTTGGCATTGTGTTGCTAACCCTGTTCAGACAATCATTTTTTGCATTGAGGGCTGTTTATGAATTAGTGATTATGGCATTCCGAATGCTAATTTCTGGGAAAATGTGTCACGGATATCAAACAAACGGTGGCTCGTGGGAAAGAATTTCGGTTTACCGAATTCGTGTGTCCATATGCAAATTTTAACAGTGAACAATTGACTACAGTAACTTCATTTCTAAAATAAGATTAAGTTTCATTCATCTATAATTTTGTTGTTACGTAGTTGGCACCCATTGGTGCACGCCTGGCCGAGATGGCACGTATGCGACTACTTTATGACGAAGCCAGAAAAAGAGTTCAAGAAATTCAACAGCAGTTGGCAGATTTAGAAGATCGAGTAATTCCAGGACAAACCGAATCTGACAAGGACAGGTATTTATCCGTTACTTTAAGCTTATCTAATTAGCGAGCATGTTCCTTATTTGATTGCATTCGGTGGCATTTTTTTGCTGCAAAGTATTAAAGGGCGAGTCGTTTGCAATCGAATTAGAAGCAATGTGTGTAAATATAGGCAGAGCCGTTTAATTGTGAAAGATTTACGAAGCCATATGTCTTTTATAAATTCACTAAAATGTGGAACATTTGGCATGTTTCCAAAAAACTAGTAGCTTGTGCATGATCCTTTGTGCCACCTCCTTAAATTAAAGAGTTGCTATTGTTTAAACTCGGACAAGGATGAGTGTCACGCATTGCAAATAAGATACTTGTGATTCTGCCAATGTGAACTGCTTTAGTGTTGTTTATTCGTTTGAATGCATTTTGAAATACCCGCACGTGTGCCTCTGTGTATTGCTTGCATAGGCTCTTATTGATCCAAGAAAAGGAGCAGCTGCTGCGTGAATTTCGTAGCATTAATCCGAAAAGTCGCAGCCAAATTGATATGGTCTCTATTCACGCAAAGATTGGAATGTTAGAGCAAGATTTGAATAGTGCTAGAGAGATGTCCAACCGTGTGATTGCGAATAGGTAAGCATGAACCATTCTTTCAAGCGTTTTCATTAATTTCTGATCCCGGATGTATTTTCGTTGTGTGCTAGTTAGCGTTGTTCTTTTCAACCATGCTGTCGAATTAATTTTTGTTGCAGCAATTTTATTTGCATTTTTGTATTAAAAATTCAGTACAAATCTTTAGCATGGCGGGTCTACACACGTCTTTATTTAATCTTACAAATGCTTTTGTTCGCAGGTTGAGGATTCACGAGCAGAAGCAACTCCTGTTACAGCAACTCACAGATGCTATGAGATTGACGACATATTTAGAGTCTCAATTAAAAACGTAAGTTGAATAAACTCTTTGTAAAGTACTGAAATGTTGCTGTCTTTGGATAAAGTGCTTACGTACCACTTTTTTTTCTTCTGAAATTAGTCTTTCGGCAAGCACTCTATCCATGTCATCCAGTTCTAGCCTGGGCAGCTTAAGCACAACGAGCAGCAAGGGTTCACTAAGCTCTTTGAGCTTTACCGATATCTACGGTGTGCCGCAGTGCGCACAGGAGACTTTTAACGTGCAGGATCTTCACAAGCGGGTTGAACAACTGCTGCAGGGTAGCACTCACAGCTTGGATTCCGGCTCGGAAATGACTGATAAATCGAGACCATGTCAGGCGAGTGCCATGCCCGGTGCTGTGACTACCTCTCATTCAGCACATTCAATGCCATCTTTATCGCCAAGATCGTCTTTGTCTTCAGTTTCCCCTCCAGTGTCGCCGTACGATTTCGGGCCGCCCCCTTCCTACGAACAAGCATACTTGAGCTCGGTCGAAAGGCAGCGCAGAGTCCTCGGAGAGCTCCACTTTCCTCCTTCTTATCCCATGTCCTCTTCGTCCGTACCAGTGAGTCCAGATGATTCAATGGCCGAAGTTAGACTGATTCCCTCCATAGCGAACTCGATCGTAGTCAATCCAGCATTTCGCAACCATATGTTGTACGTGGGTCGACCCGTTCCCCCGAACATTCATCTTCCCGACATGATGGAAGGCAGCGCCCAAGGTGCTTCTGGTCCCGGAAGGCCGAGATCGGTTTACGACTCGAACAGCGATGTCAACAGCAACCCACCGTTGAGCCCGATCTCCGAATCTGTCCCTGACGAATTAAAGGCGGCAAACCTTTCTGGAACCAATACTAGGAGTGTTTCTGCTGCTGTCAGCGACGAATCTGTAGCAGGAGATAGTGGGGTGTTTGAAGCATGCAATCGCAGAGACGTCGATCTACCCATAAGTGAATTTAGTCTTGAAACTGCCCAAGTGAAAATCAAATTAAGGTGGGTCTATTTTCACTTTTAAATCATTTATTTTCCCCACTATGCATCAGAAGAGAAGTTAGGCTTTGTGCAGATGTGTTTTGATTAGATGATAAGGTTTTTATATTAATTTTTTTTCCCTATTTCTTCACAGATATGCTTCTGTAGATGGTTTGCTACACGTTGGAATAGAGCGTGCACGCAACTTATGTTCTTTATCTATTTCTGATGAATGCAAAGTGTAAGTTACTTTCGATGTACTTTCTGTTTTTAGTCTTTTAACGAAACCTAAGTTCTAATTTATGGTTAATCTGTTTTAGGTGTATCAAAGCAGCCCTTTTGCCTTATTCTTCACCAAATGTCATGCCATGTTGCACTGCCTTTGTTCCCAACTGTAACCGCCCCACATTTGGCGAGACATTTAGAATTCCGATTGCCATTTCAAAGCTCTATACAAAAACTCTGCAAGTGAACGTGTGGTCGTTGGTGGATGAAAAAGAAGAATGTGTGGTGAGTTTTACTTTAATTATTGGTCTTTGCACATTCATTTTTGGGATTTTTAAAAAAATCTTTCATTTTTTACTGTTTTAGGGCTGTGCTCAAGTTAGCCTAGCTGACTTTAAATCTGAAACTGTCTCTTGCAAATGGTACAACATTTTAAGCTTTCATTTCATGCAACCAGATAGTGGGAATCATTCTCCCCTTTCTGTTCAACCTCCTCATCTGGATACAATTAAGGTAATTAGTTAGGAGTTCAAATCTCCAGTATGCAATTGCAAATTTTGTGCATTTTTTTAAGTACGTACGTTTTCATTTTTTTTTTGTAGCAATTGCAAAGCATTACAACTTTGGATTCTGATGTTGTAGCAAACATGAAAGCAATGGTGGACATAGGGTAAGTTTCCTCATTTTTTGGGTTCATTTCCCAAAATTTCTTGGCTGGAATTTGAACGAGCAAAAAAACCAATTATTGAATTTATGAAAACAGTTTATACCAATCTGGTTCCCATCCAAGAGCTGAAGAAAGCAGCGATGAATCAACTATCATATCTTCACAAGCATCTACTTTAACAAGAAATCAAGGTACTAGAACCACCCCATTTTGATTACCCATGTGGGTTTAAAATTTGTTTTACCATATTAATACAGTTATTTTTTACATTTTCTTAAGCTCCAGATCCATACGAGGTGGGTTCAAAGCATGGCGTTTCCGAAGATGTCGACTCTGAAGATGACGATGACGACGACGATAGCGACGAGGAAGAAGTTTATGAAACTGGTGAAGCCGATGACTTTTGCGATCTTCTTGATAAAACCATACTTGCAACTGAGGCGCTGGACTTGGCTATTCAGACTTGTGACAAAGAAACCAACACAGAGTGTGTGTTTATCCCCGAGAAAGGGCCAAGGAAGAAAACCAGTGAAGTGGCTCGTGCCCCTGTTATTAAACGCTCTCAGACGTTTTCTCCCAGCGAAGTGGTCTCCAAAATTCAGTATATATGCAGGGTATGTATATTTCAAACCTTACTTACATAAACTTTTGGCTTAACAGTTAAAGTGTTTGTTGGCATTTTTAGTATTTTTTTTGCTAAACAATTTAATTAAATTTACTCGTTGAGAAATAATATATAATAGAAAAATTCTTATGTTGGCACGTCGTAGTTTACTTAAATAAGTGATTCCAATGTTACGTTAAATTTTCTTGAACGTTGATGCTATTTGCTTCATCTTTTGTTTTTTTTTTCTTTGAATTATTATTTTAGCTGAATCGAAGTGACAGTGATAGTTCTATGCCACTTTATCGGAGAGGACCTTTTCAGAGAAATTCAATTGAAAGGCGAAGTTTACGCTGGAAAAATGTAAGCGGTTTTTTTTTCCTTTGAAATATCATCATTTTGAACCAATTTAAAATTCTACGATGTTTACCATGTAGCCGCCGACTGTAAACAAGAGTTCCAGTAGCAGTGCTAGAAAAAGTGGTAAACCCGTACGAACGTCCATTGACTTGGAATTGGATCTAAGGGCGCAAAAAACCAAGCTCGCACAATTGAAGGATGATCTTTTAAGATTGCGCGAAATCAAACGGCATTACGAGGATGTTATTACAAAAGGTAAAAACACAACAATTGATTCTGGGTCTGAGTTGGGGTGTGGTGGGCCTTGTCTGCTATTTTAACATTTTTTTTATTAATCAGGAGAATCTGAATTACCGCATTGGATAAGCGAGAATGAGCAACTTCAGCAGCTCTTGGCATCGGCAGCTAAGGAGGTATAGCACTTAGGTTTTTGTAATCCCAACTGTGTTACAATTGCAAAATTACGACTCTAACGGTGCCAAACTTCTTTTTTAACGTTTCAGCCCGTTAAGCAGGGCAGCGATGACAGAAAAGTAGAAAAACGTCTGAAGAAAACATCTAGGGAAATCTATAAACTTAGAAAAAGCCGGAAACAACAACCTGACATAAACACTTTTAGGTAAGTCCGGTTTCGTTAATGTTTGTATCGGTGTCGTAAGGATGTGTAACTCTTTTTTTGTGCTAATTTTAGTTAGATTTTCGATAGTTCAGTAAAATAAATTAGTTTGTAGTGTTTTTAATTTTTCGACTGCATTTTGTTTCCATTTTAAGCACTATTTGTAAAACTTTTTTTTTTGTTTGCAGAGAAAAAATGGCATTTTTCACTCGCGTAAAGATGAACGTGCCTGCTTTTCCGGTGGATATGGATGACGAAGAAGAAAATTCCACATTGAAAGCGGAGCCGGCCGACCTTTCTTTAGAGAACTCTGCTGTAAGCGAGCAAGGTACGATGACCAGTAACGAAGAAGACCATACCGTTAGAAGCGGTGGCCAGGTATTAGAGGTTAACAGCAGCGCAGCCAATCAGAAAAGGTTTGAGTACATTGTCGATCGAGAGCTGGGCGTTGAAGTGTGAGGACCTTGCACGTGGAAGGGGAAATTCTGCGCTTCGTGAAAACTAGCCAGAGTACTGCTCTTCATCCTCCGGTGCCTTCGATGGTCTAGCCCATCCGCCTCCGACTAGAGGGGGCAATTGATAGTGCCATCCTGCAGCTCGTGGTGCTCTGATTGTCGTCTCTCTTTTGACATAATACTCTGCTATTTTGAAAGTAGGAGGATAATTCGTGGCTGGCCCTGATTCTGAGTCTCATAGACTCTTCGTATTCATTATAAATCCTGCGAAAAGCCACGCAAGTAACATCGCTAGTTGGTATTCTGCGAAGCATTTAGAGTGGGACGTCTCTTATCTCCTGTAGCGATAAGTTGTGCCTTTTTATAAATGGAATTTTATCATTAAGGTTTTCAGAATACATGATTGAAACCTTTGGGCATTTCCGTACATATTGTACTCGCTGCCCATTGTAGTAGCCAAATTCTGACGCACCTGGAAAGGGTGCGTCTTGGAAGCTTATTTTATATATTGTGTGTCTGAGTGCGTGTTTACAAAAAAGAATTTTTAAGGGTTTTATAAAGATTTATTAGATGGTTAATCCGTGCTGCGAATGTACGCGCGGTTGGATCAGGGGTGGTTGCGCGTACCGTATTTGGCTGGATCGCGATCTGATTATGCTTCTAATTGGTTAAATGGTTTTTGCAAGAGGTGTATGAATGTGTCTGCCCTCCCCCCATTTTTTTTGATTCGCTTTCTACTTAAGCGTTACTATTGAATACTTCATTTGATTCGGACCTATATTCGAGGAATCCACCGGCGATCCTATGCAATTATGATAACGACAATAATAATAATATTAATAACGACGATAGTAATAATAACAAAATCGTGAATGGCGGGTGAAGCGGTGGTATTACGGGATGGATCAGGGTTTATGGTTGGGTGGTATTGCGAGATATTCCTGTCAACTCATGGTGGCGATTGGAAGACAAATTAGGATCTGTTTATTTCTGTATTCTTACTGTACACGCGTCATTTTTTTTTTTTTCTTCAGTTTTTGCTGCACATATTTGTACTTTCATATATAAATTTGCCATCTGCATCACACGTTATGCTTCGTTAGAAAATAACGCCAGTTTTAGTTTTTTTTTTTTTTTTGTACATTTGCAAACTTTTTAAGTTAACGTTGAGATGCCATACGTTTGTTGCTTCCTTCCTAACGTTTAGGTCTCCCCAGTGACTCTTCCTCTGTTTACAGTTTAGCTCGATTCAAAGTAATCCGTTTTGCTGGTTATCCGGAAGTCAAGTTAACCGATATTCATCAGTGGCATCATAAGCAAATGATTTGTCATTTATTGGATATGTGCTAGTAATGCGGATAAAAGCTAACAGAAATTCCATGTTAACGCATTTGCAGTTGAGCGCAATTAGTTGCTCTTTAAAAAGATTATAAAGTACCCGATCAAATTATTTGCTGTCCAGTGCATTCGTTGCTTCCATAGTTCATTTTTGTTGCTTTTTAATAAATATTGTTAACGTTTTTTTTTATAAAAATCGTATAAAACATGCCCATTAGCCATCTTAAACCATTTTGATCTTGTCTGATATGTTTTTTTTTTGAGGTTTCCTGATGGATTTCAGTCATATTGTGCTTGTATCGTATGCTGACTAAAATGGTGTTGAAAAACTTGGGTCCTTCAATACCTACAAATAACAAGTTGGCCAGCAACTTTTCAAACAAACCGGGTCCAACTCTTAAGGGTGCGTTTCCACGTGAGATTAACTCATCACATTTCGTATTCCACAAAATTTCCCTAACTTAGCTTTAAACATCGAAACACCGAAATATAAGCATCTCCTCATTGCTCTGCTGCTGTGCGGGAAAGGGTTTCACATAATATATATATTTTTGGAGAATCGATTTAAATTGTCCATTTCAAAATTTTCCAAATTAATCTTTTGTCGAAATGTTTATTGATGCATCCAAACAAAAAGTTGTTCACCACATGCCTAGATTCAATAAAACATTATTGGATTAATTTGCTCATGTTATGCATAAATCATATATTGCAACGTTGAGTAAACAGCATGGCCTAAAACCAGTATTCAGAATGTTAGTCAATAATTTGCGTATTAAAAGTAAGTACGTGATGTTTATTTTAAATTCCCAGAGCTTAAAATTTCAAAGAAAAATTTCATGAATGTTTAATTTCAATTAGATTTAATGTTGTTATTCATAATTAATGTATTTTGATTTTTATTATTTTTTCAACTTTCGGTTTTTTCGACGTGTAGAACCTCTTTATTTAAAAATAATGATTTCATAACTTGATCAAGGATGGTTTGGGGCAACATGTTCAGGCAATCCAGCAGGATTACTCATATTTTCCCCCAGCAAATGTTCACAAAAGCCCAACAAGAGAAAATTTCGTCATTTCACAAGAAACTTCACCTGGCTGATTTCGCTCTATTTCTAGATGACAAATACAGCAAAATTGAAAGGTGATATCACTTGCAAATTAGCACTTTGGGATAATTCTCAATTTGTTTTATCACGAAATTTTATTGCAGGATTATTTGGTTTGTGGTGTACTTGGTGGTCTTTGGCTTATCCAGTTTTGTATGTTACCAACTTGCTACCACTTATATGAATTCCCCTATTGTTGTGTCAGTGGAACCAGAAGATGGGGGTTCAATGGGGAAATATTTTCCAGCTGTAACAATATGTAACATTAGGAAATGGCTTGCTCGAGGAGTTCAAGTAATTTCAAATTTTTGTTGTTATAATAACTTGATTTTATCAAAAGCTAATGCATCCACGTACCATATCAAAAATTTTTTCTTCTTCAGGGTGAAGATATTGGTAGTAAAATCAAGTTAATTTTGGAACGTCGAAACAGGGCAATGCCGCATTGCTCTTGGAAATCTCGTACTTACAAATGCGCCGAATTATTCCGAATGGTTCTAACGGATTGGGAGACGTTTTGCTACACGTTCAATTATGAGTTTCCAGAGAAATACTCGGCAGCTAGGGTATATCTGGGGGATAATTTCACCCTGGAAAACGATACTTGGTCAATGCGCTATGTGGCTGGTCTCGGTGTCAACAATGGCATTTCTGTCATTTTGGATATTTTGAAACAAGAAAACGGTGGAGTGGAACATGCAAGATTAATCAATAACAGACGAGAATGTCTTGGATTTATGGTAAATAACTTCGCTTTTATACATTCACTCCTTATTTGGCCTACACCGACAATGCACAGATTTTAGAATTGATTTTAACAATAGATTTGAAGAATTTTTAGAAAGCGTTTTGAACGAATTTTTAGAAAGCGTTTAGAATGAATTTTTAGAAAGCGTTTTGAAAAGGGTTCAAAAACACTGATATATAAGTTTTTAAATAATATGAATCCATATTACAAAACTATGAAAATTCTTCAAAGAGAATGTAATGGCAATTTCTCATTTATGGGCCTCTATTTCGCTTTTATTTCCCAAACTTGAGAATTCTTCCCAAGTATTCCATTTTTACAACTTCCTTTTGTTTCCAAAAAAGGTCCTGGTGCATTCCCCTGAGGAATTCCCAGTGATGACTTCTAAGTCTGTCCATGTAACACCAGGACTAGAGAACAATATTTTAATTGAGATGAGCAAGGTGAGTAAAAACTGTGGTTAACTGGCTTCCGTATTATATTGCATGGGAGGGGCTCGCACTGGTTGGATGGATGGCTGATTAGGGCCTTCAGGCGCTTCTGAGAGGGGTCCTTCACATCATTAGTGGTCCTGGGAACCCAAATTAGACATCAACCATCAATTTTAGGGGCCGATCCTACCTCTTTGCCCCTTATAATCTTAGGAAGGGGAGAACATCCATCCACTGTGAATTTTTCATTATTGCCCCCCGACTTGGTAATTTCCCTTATATGTTTGGGTTGCTACTTACTGCTCTTGGCGGGACAAACATTCGGGTGGTCAACATCGCGAATCTCAAAAAATGACCTAGTATTACCTGGGTTGGTAATATGCGGAAAGTTTCTTTCAGCACGTGCCTTTCATTAAAATTTCTTGGCATATGCCAATGGACCTTATTAACGTATTAGCATACATGTGTAAATTAAACCTGTAAATAAATAAACAGGCTCCATGTACGGTTCCCTAATTAGAAATTGAAAATCTACAGGACGCCATTTTCCTCTCAAGGCTTTCCACAGATTCAAATCTTTTTTTCACAGATTCATACCACCGAATCTGTATTCGAACATCCTTTTGCCAGAAAACGTAAAAACTGCTACGAAGAAGGTGAAAAGCCATTGGCGTATTTTCATCGGTACAGCTCAACGGCCTGTAAAGTTGAATGTGTCATAAACAGGACTTTGGTGGAATGTGGATGCCGGCATTGGACTGCACCGGGTGGGTTGTTCGTTTATTTATTTATTTGCAATATATGACATTTCCGGAAAAAAATTCAATATCATTTGCTTGTTGAAAGGTCTGGCAGGTGAAAGAGTGTGCATCGAAGATGTCGAAACTGAGTGTTACATGAATGTCTCGAGTAAGTCAAATTGCATAAAAATAACATGGATTTGGGAACACGAGGCACATGTCTCATATGTGGTTCTTAATTACTGTAGATAGTATGAGGCAAAATGATACTGATACATACATCCAACATTGGGAAAAGTGTGATTGCAAAAACCGATGCGATTACACTTCTTACAGTTTTACAGTAAGCACTGCTTTGTTAGATGCAAAGAGTGTTGCTGAACGATTTAATCAAACTGAGGAATATTCGAGGTAGGTTTAATTATGTTTATCAAAAAGAGATAATAGGCTGAATGCGAAATAAATATGTGTCCGTATCGTATTAAAATAGATACAACATGGTTATTGTCAACGTTTTCTTTGGTAACTCCAGAGTCATGGCATATCGACGGGAAGTTTTAAGTAACATACCGCATTTATGCAGTAAGGACAATTTTCAATTGCTAATTTAATATTTGTAACCTGTTGCATTTGAGAATAGATTTTGATTATAAATATGCACAAAAAATCACAAAATACAAGCCACGCAGAAACTATAAATTAACACGTGTTGCTATACCGAAATTTTAAAATAGTTATTAAGTTTAAAAAAGAGAAGTTCATAAAGTTGTTTTAGTTTTTAAGTACTGTCTAAGTTTGGCATAAATTGCTTTAAATTAATTTTAAAACCCTTTAAAGAATCATTATTATGATTAAATTTAGAGGAAAATGTGCAGAATTATATAAGGAAGTAATTATAATGAACAGATTGCTCGGACCATTGCTTTGAATGGTTTTCATTCTCACGCTATATACATTCGAATTGCAGGTAATATTGGCGGAATTATTGGTGCAATTTTGGGATGGAGCCTCTTCACCGTTGTTAAATCGTTTTTTGCGTTCATTTTTCACTATAAATGGACGAAAAATTCAACTCAGAACCAAATACAGAAGATGGCTTACTTGAAACGCAAACCTGAACTAGACGCAATATCCAAAAATGACGATTTTGTGTACATGCCTGGTTATTGATTGGAAATATTCACACGTATTTCACAAATTTAAACAATATCCACCATGCATGTATAATGGTTTGATTTTGGAGAATTTATTCTTCTTCGCATATTCTGCCTACTCTGCGTTATTTGCATCAATGCACAATATACCTTTGGGTCATCTCCAGTTTGGTTACTGAAAATAATGGATATCACTAGTAAAAGGCCATGTATTTGTCGAGTAAATTTAATGGGGCCCAATGTATAATCAAACATCGATATTAGGGCATTTTAATGCATAATTGTTACATGTATTTTTTCTGTATATGCATTAAAAAAATTCAATTCTTTTCAATATACACCGTTGTCAGTATGGTATCGTCCTAATTTGCCGACATGGCATTGCGCCGACGAATCATTTGATTAGTATGTAGGTTAGGTTAGGGCAGGTTAGACAAAAACTGGATACAAATAACATTTTAATAAAAATACAGTAAATGATCCTAAAATTATTCTGTAATGGGATATAATGGGAGTCGGCGGGGAAATCAGAAATGTACTGTCGGCGAAGTGGGAAGTCGGCAAGATGAGTTCAAAATATATTTATTTGCTATGGGGGAGGAGACATTTTGTGACATAATAAACTACTTGGTGTAAAAATGATGTAAAATGTGTCAAACGTGTGAAAATTCCAATCAGTAACGGTGAATAAGTAAGGAAATAATTCATTGGCATTCAAGGAGGAACTGGAGATAATTCAGGGACATTTCATATAGTACGCATCGAAAGCAAAATTATTAAATAATAAAATTCCTCAAAACAAAAATGTAAGTTATAGTAGTTTTAACTTATCCCTATCTATATTATATATGCGTTATTTTATAATGGTTCAGTTTATAGTGTTCTAAAATTCAGGAATCACTGCTTCGTTTTTGGATATTATTTATTCTACTGTTATTTTATTAATATTTTTCATGTACTAATTCTTGTTGTTCACAAAAGCATTAATATAATCTGAAAATTGTCCACTTCCAGAATATACGAAAATATGCTTTTAGGCAGGTTTATTTATTTACACAGGTTTATTTATTTACACAGGTTCTGCTGTATCTCTGTAAAGTTTTAGGAATGTGATGCTCTAGGGGTTGGCACGCTTTCGTCCTATTATTACGGAATAATTTACGGTGTTCGGACGTGAGAAGCCAAGTTTAATAGACGCTGCAGCGTTGCTTGCGTTTAATTGACCTTGCATTTTTCTGATCCTGGGAATATTACTATTGTCTCAATGCACCCACTCTCTAGCTCTCTCCTTGTTTTTTTTTATATTCTTGCTGAAGTAAGAGGTTTTAAACTCGCGCCACCTAGATGTCAAGGAATCTTATACGGGGAGTTGGCGTTCCTTCTCCGGCCAAATAGCTTGTGCTGGTGGAACTCGAAACCGCTCCTCCCACCTTGTTACTCCGAACTCGGATATTCGGTTTACTTTTGCAAAAAAACAACATCAAAAATGGATGTTTAAAGTTTTGTTTTTCGTCCGTCGTCCTTGTTGGTTACCATGAGCCGTGGTTTTCACGTCGTTGTACTCAAGGGAGGAAACGAAGACAGCAGGAGGCTAACGTGGGGATTTCGTCTGGCCGGAGGACGGGGGACTCCACTCACCGTCGTCCAGGTAACAGTTTTTTCTTCTTTTTCTTAAATCTCAAGAATTGAACCAAAATTGGAAATGTAACCGTTGATCCTTAGTAACGGTAATTTGTGTAACTTTTACATATGTCTTTGCCCGTGTTTTGGGACTTTAATCCCACGAGTGCCACCACATATGTTTTCGAGCACGTCATGGCTTTTTAATTAAGGATTTAAAGATCTGACAAGCACGAGTCGAGTAAGCTCGTTTCTGATGTAAATATAACCATGAAAACAATGTTTAATGCTGGCACGAGGTTTCGAGTACTTTTTACCCTTCTTTAGGTGTTTTTAATATAGAATTGTGTGCCAGCATTAAAAATTGGGCTAAAGACTGTCTTCGTATAGTTTTATTTATACTTAAATCAAAAGTTTGACAATGGATAGGATTAATGTCACTGTCAATGTGTCTACTTTTTACAGTTTTGTAGATCAACTTCTGTAGTAGTTATATTCCATAATTTGCAATTGCAAAACACAATATTGTATTGAAACTTTAGTTTTTTTTCTGTGTTTGGTTAAACCACGTACTGGATACACTTTGGCATGGCATTTTTTCAAAGCATGTGGCTATCTTTTTATGGAATGCTGAAAAACATGTACTGAGGAAAAAAGCACCGAAACTGATTCAACAATGTCACCTGTCAAATTTCTAGAATTTCTAAACCCAGAATTTTTTAACGCGGATTAATTCTCTGCAGCTAACCGGTTGAAAAACCACAGTTTGGATCGGGCAATAATATTCATGATTCTTCATACTAATAAATTAACAGGTTAACCGACTGATCGCTCAGTTGTGTTCATCAGCATGAATAGCATGTCTTGCCAAACTACATCTTCAGTTATATTACTTGTATTTGTGATTTAAAAAAAAAAAAAAAAACTTTTGGAATGCTAGTCTTGAATTGTTAAAACTTATTGAACACCATGTAAATCTGACATAATAAAAAAAGGCTTTTTTTAGAGAGTTAATCCTATGAAAACGTATATTGGATTACTGAATATTTAAGGTGCAAATGTTGTTTGCAATGAAGGAAGAAAAACCCCATCAAGGTCGAAGTAAGACATGTTTTTGTGTTGCTTTAAACTTTATTAAAATCGATAACAAATTTTTATGAGCTGCTGCTGCTGCACGTAAACTTTTCACCCAAACCTTCCAGACAAAGAAGGGTGGGCATTTCATTATTTAACAGACATCTTGCAAATCATTCTCATATAAGGTTCTAAAGTAGCCTACTGCATATACATATATATATTTTGATGTAATATTTAGGCAAGACTTGATACCAGTTAGAGCAAAAATGAACTACAACTAATTTTAATCTGATCACATTTTTTGGGAGATTGCCATTGCAGCAATGACCGAATAATTCTGTGATAGATTTACAGATGACAACATTTGTAGGGAATGAGTCATCACTGGAAGCCATGTAGTAAGGTGGTAATTTCGTTCAACTACTTATTGAACTACAACTAAGTTTGATCTGATCAATTTTTTTTGGGAGATTGCCATTGCAGCAATGACCCATTAATTCTGTTGGTAAAATTACAGATGGCAACATTTGTACAGAATAGGCCATCACTGGCAGCCATGTTGTAATTTCGTCCAAATTAATTACATGTAATTATGAGTTTGGTAATGTATTTCAGCATAGAAATTTGTATTAATATTAAATGTTTTCAACCTGTTTTTATTTTCCTCTTTGGTATGCAGCCAGTAGACAATTTTGACATTCGTAATCTTACAGAATGGAATAGATAGTTCTTTCATAATCTTTATTGACATTCATTAGTCGAGCGTTATAATAAACTTTGTTTGCTGCATCCTTAGACATTACTTCGGGAATGTTGACCGGCTGGAATATAACGTAAAAATGTAAACAAATCCGTCCGTTCTTGACTGAAGATTACTTGAGACAAATGGCTCCTATCGGTTTTTTTTCCTTCTACAAGACAGTAGGGAGCTATCTAAAGAGGGTCAAAACCCATAAACCATACGTGATTTTGAGTGACTTTTAAGGGCGGATATGAATAAAAAAACCTCTGCCCCTTATTAAGTTAACTTTGGCCCAAATCCAGTCGTCTATCACTTGTCTGTAACCCCTTGCCGGGGTCACAGGCGGGAAAGCTAGGGTGGAGTCTTTTGCACTAGTGTATAATTTGACGAAGAATTATACATGACCCCTTTTAAAAGAAGACCAAAATGTAGGATTTTGAAAGTATAAAATGTCCTTGCTAATGTCATAGAATATGTTTTAGCAAGTTTTTATGCTTTTAAAAAGAATAATGGACCTCTTCCACAACTTAACTTAAGGATGATTGATGAAAACATAGTCTAAAACAGAAAACATTGTTAGCAATTATTTGATTTGAAATATACAATATACAATATTGAACAGTTTCTATGATTATTGAAATATATACACATAAAACTGAACATAATGGCATTGATTTAACATAAAAGACATAAATACAACTTTGAACGAAACTTAAAAAAGCATTTATTCGCCTATACTTAGCTTGTATCCTAACTGTCATGCTTATTTTGAAATATTTTGCCTAAGAAGTAAGGTTAATTGAGTAATATTATATCATATATTTTAACAACAACACTATCATTCAAAATTGCTGTTGTTTTTAAATCTGTACTTTTACAGGCATTCAGAATTACTCGAAAGTATGCCCTCTATGACAGTATATCCTCTTTTAATAAGCAAGTTTAAACATGTTTTATCAATATGTTGTTTTGCTCTTAAATGTGAATGTGAGAGGTCAATAATGTAACTTAAATTTTCACGGGTTCAGATGTGGGCAAGAGCTTGATTCAGAACTGGCAGTGGGCCAATAAAAGGGACTTTTTAGCTGGTCAGTGCTGCCATCGGAAACTATAGTAGCAAATTTTGAAACGAGTTTTATGTAGTGGGTTTTTTTTTATCCACTTTCACTCGTTGCTCTCAAGCGTTTCTGCTGACTTTGGCCAACATTCTCCACCATGCATGGCCTCAGGAGATCGTCAACTTTTCTTGACATCATCATTTTTTTTTGTTCTTTGCCCAATTGCATATTCAAGATGGTATCTGAGCAGTCTGAGCCCGCCAATGTGTCGTCCATTTGAAAACAGCTGATGGACATGCACGATGAGGCAAGGGGGAACCCAAAAGTCTTGCTCTATGAATTTCACGCTACAACGAGCAAGGCCTTCTAAGTTGATGCATCTTTGAAGAAAATCTGAAATTTCAAGATTCATGTGAGAAAAAATGTTGGAGTGACTGTGCTGATTTTAAGCAGCAGTTTTCACTCTCATTTTCTAAAACAAAACGTTTCTTTTGTTTGGTCGTCAGTGCATAAAACCATGAATTTGATAACATTCAACGGTGTGGGAAAAAAAAGGCATCCGATGATAAGCGTAATTGCCCAGAAGACATTTTTGTGAGGGGAATTCACGTATGTTGAGCATAAAATCGCTCATGGATTCCTCGAAGAATGTAGTGATATCGAGCATTGTCTGATTTTGCTAAGTTCGTTAACTTTTTTTTAGTCGATCAGGTGTTTGTGTTTTTCGTGTCACTCGGCTAGCATTAAAAACATGAGCAAGAATAGGGTTGTTAGGTAAGTTCCCATGAAAAAACTCGGTACCCCACTAAAATTTGTTTTTGAAATGTTGATACACATCAACCTGAACAATTAATGGCGAAGGTATTCAAATTCTGATTTTTTAGGTTAGTCATACACAAAGGGACAGTGTATAGTTAGAACTAATACAAATCGCCTCCACCAACGCCAAACTTGCACTAATTTAATTCATTGATCAAATTATGCAATCTCTATACCATCTGAAAGCAATTTTTTTTTATTTCCAGCGGCAGCTTTAAAAGAAGTAGGGTTTTACTAATGTTCAGTTTAGCGAAACAAACATAACCTCTATTTCATTTCATCGATATACCAGTTGGAGGTGTAAAAAAATATTTAGGGCATGTTTATAAATTTTACTTATTAAAAAGATATAATTTAAAGCGGTTGTTACAAAGAATTTTCTTCCCTATAGCTGTTTCCTTTACAATTTTCAAATAGTTCATTTTGGTAATTGATTACTGTAGTAAAATGTATACACATGTATTGTTATTTAAATTTGTGGCACTATCCCAAATTTGAACTGTTTGATGTTCCATATGTAGCTGTAGTCAAGGATTGCATTTCTACAAATCTGTATTCAACTAAGTTGAAAATCCATTCCGTGACTACAGCTATTTTTCCATACATCGAATTTTTTTAATCATTTATTCATCATTTCTTTAGTTGAATATGTTTTGAAAAGAAACCAAAATGTAAGTAAGGTGTATTCCTAACGGGTGTATATATTTTTTGAAATTTAGAGTGTGGGATGTATGGCCGCCTTAAAGGCAATTCTGTAAATAAGACAGCTTTCAAATTTTAATTCTTCATTTGATTCGAGTAACTGGGAGGCTGTATATTGCATGGTCAAAAGACATGTAATTGCAGTGCCCAGGGATAATAATAATGGTGTACTTCAATGCATTAAAACCAGAACAAGAATATGGTATAATTTGATGATGTCCAAAATGTACAACTTCTTCCATTGATTTCTGGAGAGGGTAGGACAAAGCAATATACTAGCTTAAAATGAAACTGGTACGGCTTCTATTGTTTTCGGCCATGCGGGACACACACTGCTTTCAAATGAAGCTTCAAAATTCAAAGTATTTTCACAACACTTAATTGGCTTTGATGAAACAGGATTTTCGTAGCCCCTCAAGTGGTTGTTAGGCGAAAGGGATGTGGTTATATAAAACACACAGGCTTTAATTTCACCAAATTAAGGCCAAATGTTGGAGTATCAAAAATCGCCTTCAAAACACTATAAAAAAAACCACACTTTTGACTAAAGATTCACTGAATTTTGGGTGGTGCTGCACGGGACTTGAAGTGAACCCATTGGGCGGCGTCTTTGATAAACGTGAGGAGTGTGGGGGGCACATGACGTTATGATTATAAAGAATATAATGCAACTCCCCCATAATTCATAGATCCAAAATGTGTATAAGCTCATTGGAATTGCCCAATGCCCTCCTGGTCAAGGCGAAAAGTTGTCAGGCCAAGCCTGGAGTTGAAACACCTTCAATGTAAACACTGGATAGGCCATTAACTCTCGCTTTGTGTTTTAGTCCATAGGCAGGCCATAAGTGGTGTCAATGGGGGTGCTTTTGCCCATTTCGATTTTTACAGAAAGAATTATCACGCATTGTGCCTCGCATTCACGCGGTGAAGTCAACATTAAAAGATTTTTTGAGAAACGAAACACCTGGTTTTGTTGGGGGTTGTAGATTTGGGAGCCATCACATATTACGTTTCGCCCTTGCTACAAAGGCATTTCGTCGTGTTTCCATGGATTTTTTTCAAGGCGTTTTACCACGATAATCGTGCTTTCATTGTGGACCCCGGTCTGTTTTATTCACGCAGTTGTAACGTTTTATGTAATTTTACTTGTCGGCTTTTTGACCACAATCCGTTTTGCTCAATTTGCTAAACGATCGATAAAAACCTTAGAGATTAATATTATATAGTACATATATTTTCTTATGGTGTATTTTAAAATTTTTAATAGTATATGCAAAATGCATTGTAGTTTATGTATTAACATTGTAAGATTGTTAAGGGATGTTTGTCAATAATGTTTCTGTCATCTTAGAATAGATTGACAAGGAAGAAAGGGAAAATTTAATTCAGGGATTGTTATTTTCATATTTGTATCCCATATTTCGAAGCGCTTGGGCAAAAAAGGAATTTTAATTAATCACTTCGTATGATTAGATTTGACATAAAAGCATTTGGTCTTCCATATCCTCCAAAATATCTGACATTTTATCCATAGTTCAGTTAATTTATGTATCCAAACCATCCACTTGCAACCTGTAGATTATAAATGAAAGTTGTTGTAGATTCTGCAAGAATATATCCTGTTGAATTTCATGCTTGTTAATTACTAATTTTAACTGTTATCGTTAATCTTATAACGGACTTTCTAGTGCACTATGCAACAGCAAATTATGTGTGACTGACGTCTTTTTTTTTTTTGAGGTGGGACGAGCCTTGGCATGCACAGCGAACCCCAATGATTGACTCGTATAATTGCTTGCTAATTAACACTACTTGACCATGGCCTAAATTCAAAATGAATTATCAACTTTTCACGTATACCACATTAACGCTTCTGCAGGAATCATGCATCACTAATAAAGATGAGGTGTGTGCCAATATGTTATCAGTAATTAAGTATTTGATGGAACACCGATTTTAGATCTAATTATATTTAACCTTATACTATTATGGTATTAATGCTGATTCTGCAGATTCGGATTTAGGCAAGAAACTTGGAAAGAATTTTAATGAAAAATCAAGGACGACTATTTAATTAGACGTAGGATTAAGTAAATCATTAATGACGTTTTGCATATTTTGATAGTTATTTAAAAAATCTTTGACTTCTGTAACATAAATTATTCTTTTAACATTTCCATGATTACATCCAAAGGAATACTTGGACCAGAAGCACGTTGCATTTAAGTTGTTTTTTGAAATTGCTAAATTCGTCAGTATAAGTTTAGAATCGTTTATAAATTTAACTTAAAACACGTGAACTAGTTCTTTAAAAGTCATTGTGCGTGTAAAATGGGCCGGAACGTTGGTACATTTCTCATTTAATGGATATCTTCTTGCTATGAAGGCGGATCATGAAGACAGTATCTGAACACCAATCACGGATTCCCGTTTGATACACCCGCATTTCATCTCCACATTATGAGTGTGAATAATCCCATTATGTTAATTAAGATTATTAGTGCCAACTCAATGCATTATAATTCATGCTAATTTTGCTCCACAACTTTGTATTGCTTTGACTATGTGGGTTTAATCCAGCAATGCATTTGAAAATTATGCAGGTTATCAACAGCACTAAAGTGAGATATTTATTTGAGAAATTTGTTTGAGAAATCTGTTTGGTAAATTCACGATGGTACCACTATAATTTACACTGACACGAGCTTTACATAAATGGAAGAACAACTTCAGAGTTTTTACAACGTAGTCATCATAACCACATACTTATACTATCTTTAACTTTCCATTATTTTGTCCACCCTTTTGGGGCCAAACATATGCGCAAATAAAATAGAATGTAATTCAACCCATCACAAAAATGGAAAGAGGACACGCCCATCGAAATTAATTGTAAATGTAACATAACTACCGAATGTTACTTTTAAAATACAATGCAAGATGTTTAGATGAATAGAGTATTCAAAGGATGCGTGTGTCTATAGGATAATTATATATGCATTTCAAGTGCACGATTCTAGTCTTTATTTGTTGTTGTCCTCATACTGCATATGGCACAGTCATTATACTAGGTTAATTAATAGACAATTAAACTTATGTTTTTTCTTATAACAACTTTCAGGTTGATAAAAATGGCAAATCTAGTGGCGAAGACGGATTACTGGTTGGTGATCAAGTACTTCGTATCAACGATGTTTTCTGTTCCTCATTGGTTGCTGCACAACAGTTAATTGATAGTGCTTTCAGGACCCTGACGTTGGCTGTTTTTCGGTAGGACCCTTTCTATTACTTAAGTATATAAAAATATAGTTATGATAATATATGTTATATATGTGTGTATATGAAATATGTTAGAATGCCATGAAATACCATGGCAGTCTTATGACATTCTATTCCCTAAAACTCTCAAACACCAATATTATAGCATAATATGGTGGAATGTTTTACCAACATATCACATCATATGCATGTTTAGTTTAAGTAGGACGCCCTTCTTATTTTGATTCCAAGTAGGTATGTTAGGAATTATCACCTCGATTACCATGTTTATTAACCGAAATCTGGACTAGATACTTTGCCTGTTCCCATCAAATTAATCTGGTTTTGCGAAGTATATTACTTTGGATATGGATTGTTAGTTTTTCACTCACGTTGATGGTTCATCTTTTCATCAGCTTAATTATCTTGAAACCTTAATTGCAATGGACGTTACGCATAGGTACGTCATGCAGAAATTGAGTGATCAAAAAATTGTTATTCAAACCAGTTTTTGGACCAACAATTTGGAAGCAAACAAACAAGAGGCACGCCTATAGTACGTTGTTGACGTTTTATAACTTCCGTCCATGATTAAGGTATCCGCGTGAAAACAAACAAACCTCTATATGATATCATAAAGAACTTATGCATAAGCTCTCATGATATTTTCACTATTATCTTGTGTGCATGGCTGTTATTAAAAATGCGAATTCTTAGGCATTAGACCAGTAAATGGCAAAGAATGCCATTCATTTTAAAAGGTATTCACGTATTTGATTTGAGGGAGATTTTCACCGAATGGCATTTCACATTAACCTTCATGTGAAATATGTAACGCATAAACCCTGTCTCGAGGACTTCACACGCAATTCGTATGCAACCTGGGAATGTTCCCATATTCATCATATTGTGAACGTGAACTGTAATGGAGAAGATTGAATTTGTTGAGTTCAAAAATAGAAATGCCAACCCTGCAGAGGTGGTGGTGGAATGTGACGCCCAACACGTCTTGTCGCTTTTCAGTAGTTTTGCATGATGAGGGGGGGAGAATGAGCAATAAGTGTTGTCGTTTACTGGACGCCATGCGTTCGTCATGTTGAATTAGCCTGTGGAGGTGAGAATTCCTGCATTGAAAAGGCACGATTGGATCTGATTGCCGAACACGTTTGAGACAGTTCAGGAAGTGTACATATGCTAAATAAACCGGATAAGATGGGCTATGTATTGCTGTAGGGCCATACGAAATTGGCGGCCATCTGATTTGCATCTTCAACATTCCACGCCATTCAATGACGCGTGACAGTGTGTCCCTTCACGTAATTACGTAATAAAAGGTTGGCACCGTGTTTATCTGATCGACATTTATACAAACAATTTTTCACGGTTTAACGCATCCATTTTAAAATTCCTATTCAGATTCCAAGATGGCCGTCGCACGATGTGAAAATGCGGTTTTCAGATTGTTGCTAATTTCGAGAAACGTACAAATATTAAAACTAATTTTTAATGTTGTTTATCCGTTCTTTTATCACCCAAATTCTTTTGTGCAATTGTTTTTTTTTTTGTTTTCTGTTAGCCCCCTGCTGGTCGTTTTTCTCCAGCATTCAAGATTTTTAACTGCAAAAATGACTCCGTAGATAAGATTATCATTCGGCAAAGACCATGTGAAAATCTTCTGAATACAATTATAGGTGCTCAGCATGGGCTTTTGCATTATAGGACGCTTAACAAAAATGCTTTTTGGCTGGAGACTTCCTTCCTTCCATGCCTCATGACCTGATCTTGGTGGTATAGATTTCAATCGGAATTCAATGTTTACAAAACACGTTTCCAGTTTGCTCTGAATACATAAAGCACTAAGAACTTTGCTGATGTTCTGTTTGTGGATCGTGGTTTGACCTGCAATATGTTCATCACAGTCGTGCAATTTTGTAAAAATGCATGATAATACACCGTGCATGCAAAGTACGATACTTTGTCTTAAATTTGAAGTAAAGTATGGAATTTATTCGCAAAAGTAATAACTGAAGATGACGTCGATGGCTTGGCAATAACAAAGGGTTTTACCAAGGATTCTATGTATTTCCGTTTAACTTTCATAAGGTATTTTGCATTGGTATGGCTTGAGATCATTGCAATATAAAAAACAATTTTTAGTCATGGATACTTCCTCATTCAAATATGACATCATCGTATTCAATTTGGGGAAGAGATGAAATTATGAAAAATATGATATCATCCTCTCAGCCAGTAATTTGTAGTTGTATCATGTATTTGGCATCTCGGGAATCTGACAGTTTAAATGATTATTTTTCATAAAATAACGTTGACTGTAAAAATTAAGAATTTATAGTTTTGTATAATAAACTTTTCTAATTCGCTTACAACAAATGTAAAGCTGATGTTTACAGGTTTGTTTTAAGGGTTTACATAAAACCAACAAACACACACCTCTTTCTGCAAAAATGTTGTATAAGAAGGAATTTCAATGCGATGTTATCATTACTAAAATCAACGAAAGAATAATAAGAAGCTGCGACGGGTGCTACACTGATGACTTCTAAGATTTTTTAGTTAAATTTTGAGCTGTGTTTTCATGAGCTGTAACGGATGCAATGTATAAAAGTTGGTAGTTTTCAGTACGTACAATAACCTCGTTAAAATCCCACTCAGCCCCATGCAGCTTCTTCCTTAATTCACAATTCAACGTTTTCACGATTTCGTCCCTGTCACCTAAACTTAAAAATGATAAATGATCATTTTTTAAAAAAATTTTGCAAGTTTTTTAATTTTTTTTTTAAAGAAAAAACGAAAAGAAAAATACGTAAAAAAGCAATGCAGTATACAACTTTAATAATGAGTTAACTCATGTTTCGTGAACTTGGGATTTAAACGTGTTCTTCCTTCTTTTTTCAACAGTGACAGAAGTAAGCTAATTAGGGAAATTGTTCCTTAAACGCTAGAAATATTGTTCGGCTAATCGTGGGGAAATGTTCCGTTTCTGTTGGCGATTTATTGGGGACACCTGTGGTGAAAAAAAGGGGCTTGTAGGAAATTACACAATTCATCTTTACTTTATTGGCTTCGATGCTTATCAGAAAACGGAAGGAATTGTTGCGTGAAATATTAAAGCACATGCTGCTTTTTCCAATATTTTCCATATTTATGGGATTCACCATTACAATCCCAGTGGTATATTCCCACCCAAATTGCATTGTTTCATGAATAGTCTGCACGTAATGACTCAGATTGCTGAGGTCCCAATACAATCCAAAAAAACATCTGAAATATTCCTTTAGATTTTGCCTCGTCCACAACATATAAGGCTACAAGATTTTGGAAGAAACCTTAACTCATGAAAAGTTCTCGTAAGCCGTTCTACAGTTGTTACCCCGCGGCGTAAGCCGATTCACAGCCGTTAGCCGTTGCACTTCCGTATCACTCCCACCATCGCTGAACTTACACTCAAATACCAAAAACAAAGATAATATCTATGTCAAAATCCACTAACATCAAAATATGCATGGTAAGATGTCGAACTAACAGTATAGAAGACGTCAGAATTCCTGCAACGTCGATATGACGATATCATGACAGATTTAAGGCGGTTTCTAAGTATGTGACTATACAATAGTAACATTTGTCAAATATAACAATAGGGAGAAAAATTATCGCCTAAAATTTGTCATTAACAAGGTTCTCTGTTAAAGAAATAAATCAATGTTAAATTGTAAAGCCCGACATAAATGTAATGTATGACCTTAAATGGCACTATGCATGCACAACGTCATATTTGAAGCTAATGTAGCCTGGTAAATGTCTGTTGTTCACGGGTTTTAATGAAAACTACTAGAAAATCTGTTTATTGCCATTATAGTCTTTTGTGCTGCGGTGATTTGAACTGCTTGTGGAGCTCAGCATGTGGAAAAGTGCACATGCTGGTGTTCTACTTCTGAAAGGCATTGAATTCTAGAATGCGGAGTGTTCTAGAATGCTGTAGTCTAGATTTTAAACTTTCTTTTTTTACTTTAAGTTAGTTCGCTTCTTTGGTGGTTAAACACTGTGTTTTTGTAAAGCGTTAACACCAGTACCAGAATTATGTCTTGGATGTTTGGTGTTTCTATTCTGCAACTGTGCAGTTTGGAAAATTGTCCAAGTTTTATAAAACTTTTGTCTGATACATGCCAGCACACGACTTCAGGTTTTGTTTTGCTAATGTTTATTAAATAAAAAAATTAAAAATATGAACTGAATATTTTTCTAACATAAAAACACAGAGAAAATGCATTGAGCTTTGTTTCGCAAGTTTATTTAAAATAATGGGAGAGTGGAACTCCCAATCTTAACTGTTTTTAAAAACTTTAATGAGACCTGGTCATCATTGGTAACTATTGAGGATTGGAACGGATTGAGAAGTCGTGGCTTTAAATAATACTCCCCTATTTTTATCTATCCGTATTTTAAAGTTTTAACAGGTAATTAAGAGAATTTTAGGATGGTTCCTTAAAAATGATCTACGACCAACAAGTCATACCCCATATGGGCCTACATTTCCAGCCTATTGTTCCTCTGGATTCCCGCCAAATCTGCACACACATATATACACTGAAGATGGTACAAACGTGAGCAACTTATGCAGTACTTACTGTAGATTATTCACGTAATTTCCTGATAGGAACTTATAGACAATGTTCCGTGATGGTTCAGTAGAATAGAAATCACAACCTAATAATTAATTGCCATTATCGGAATTTCTCTAGGTCATTCTCAGATTGTTTTTTGCACAAATACGAGCAGTAAACGTTTTCGGTAATGGTATCGTAATTGGACTATATACGTGGGTGGAATTTGAATTTTTCTTCATATATCGCTGGTGCAACGTTCAGATACTTATCTGCATAAAACTATAGTTCATTTTTCAGCTAGAACATAAAACACTGTTGTTTATCTTCGGGTTCTGACATTAATTGCATCATGTGTGCGTAAATATTATTACAGTTGTTATCATTTTTCGGCTCATATTCATTGTTAATGCTCTCATTCTTAAATCGTTCTCATACTTGTTAATGAAATATGCAGTGGATAAAAATGTGGGACTAGACCCACAATTGCCTGACACCATCTAAAGATGATTTCGCCATTTTGATTTTTGAAACACGTTTTGTAGATATGTGGTTTTGCATTGTTTCTTGGCGCCTATAAGCCACTCAGATAAAGACGATAAAAAACTTGGGTTAGTTTTGGTGGTTTCATATCTATACCTTTGTATCTTCGTTGCCTAATAACTGTCTGAGTACTGTACTCGATGCATAAAATAATTTGAAACTGTTGACATGACATGTCAAGTAGCCATGAATTGTCTTTTAAATACATAATTGTAATTAGATTCTGACATTCTAACTGCTAATACTAGTTAAATAATTGTTCATTTGACTTGGGGATAAATATATTTGAATTGCTAACCATTTTTGAAGGATAAAATAACTGTTTTTAAGTTGTTTCTTGAGACAGTGGAATAGGGATCTAAAATGTATGCTGCATTTCTCCATTTTTATGTTTATTTTCATTTGCTAAAACTTAGTTTGATTTCCCAAGCTCTATAAAATGCTATTGAAATTTCAGTGAAAATAATTCTGAGAATTTTTTTTATACTGCATCGGTCGTTAACACCAAAAGCAAAATGTGTACGTTTCATGTATACTTTTTTAAAATTTTATACCGATACCAGTATAGGTACACTCAATGCTATTAATTCGATGCATCTTTTCTTCCGTTCGTGCACTGGTTATCAAATAAATTCAATTACTAGGAAGTCGATGAATCTGCAGGGTAAAAAATCTTAAATACCGAGATTAAAAAAATTCATAGTTGTTATGTATGACATAGGCCACCCACATGCAGTAGTTTAAAATTGTCTTTAATATTAGGTCTGTTGTCAGATTTTTAGTTGTACGAGTGAAAATTCTTTGTGAACACTACTTATTACGCTTTATAGCAATTGCATCGTGACATATTTGGTAAGCCAATTAGAAACGCATCATTTTGCAATGTTTCTCTTATCCACTCTAAAAAAAAAAATTAAGTTTCCACGGTTAAAATATGTAAAAGTACATACTTGTCACGAAAAGGTATTACTGTAATTGCTGTATTGTGTTTACGGAAGTAGTGAGTACATTATGAAAAGCTCCATTTGCCACTTATCTAAGAAACGAACAGGTTACAAAGGAAGTAAAATATGGTGCATTTGGATATCCGAAAGGGTAAAAAAAAAGTTGTGCTCTTTTGAAAGCTACGGTTAGATGTCAGGGAATTTTAAGGTGAACTGATTGTTGTACATATTCATGCTCTTGAAGTATGGTGAAACGCTTGCGTGCCGAAAATGTTAACCTCAATACTGTCACCATTTTTCACATAATTTTTTTGTCGCTTTTCTGCCTCATACATTTGCATGCATGGAACAGAGAGGAAATTATTAAGCAGAATTCTGCTTAATAATAGGAGTTCTAATGAAATTAATAAGCTGGCATTTAATGAGGTTTTTACAGTAGATGGAGGGCAACTCCTAACAGGTCATAGAGGGCCCACAAAAAGTATGTTCTTTATATATCTTGTCGGTTAGGACATGCATGTCCTTAAGGTGAATCACATCACTTTCAATGGGTGAAATTTTAAAACACAGCCAAACAAAAAGAGATTAAATAAAAATAAAAATTGTTTAAAATAGCTTGATAAATCAGCAATGGTATTACTTTTTCGTTTTTCACTTTGAAATGGTAGATTTTTTTAAAGCAAGTTTGAAAAATGTCCATTAATTCTCATGCTGCCACCTGCTGTCAAAATGTGCAAATTAACGGACATTTTTCAAACTTGTTTATTAATTTTTAAAAAACCTGCCATTTCAAAGTGGAAAACGAAAACGTTATACCATTGCTGATTTATCAAACTATTTTAAACAATTTTTATTTTTATTTAATCCTTTTGTTTGGCTGTGTTTTAAAATTTCTCTCATTGAAAGTGATAGGGTTGTGATCCAGCTTAATCATTTGTTCTCAGTCATTGAATGCTCAATAATTCAGCGTAACAGATATTTTGTCTATGCAAAAATGTTAGAAATATTGAAATTATTTCAATAACATACGTATGTTTGTGATGGTGAACTCTGACTCTGGCTAACAATTGTTCTTTATTTCATAAATGTCTCTTTAAAATTCAACAAGTAATTTTAAGGATTATACATGCAAAGACATTGTTTTTATGCTTGTGGGAAACAATGTTTTACATTAAATTTTCTGGTGACTGTTTCTGATGAGGTCGTGACCATGGTAAAGCTCAGGTCGACATTTAATATGAGATGTAAGCAGAGCTCAGGTGCTAGTTAAAGGTCAGGGAGGTCAGATGAGCATTTACTTCCATATTAGTATAGTTTTCGCCTTTTGGTCAATTCATTTAAAACCGCATGTCCTATATCTGGTGACTGTATAAAAAAATGAAACAAGGAAGAGGGCCAAGCCACATAATGGATAATGACTGAGGTGAAACACTCTTGAAACGTAAGCTTATATTCATCTGAATATGCACTTGAAAAACTTCAAAGTAGCAGATAAAAAACCTTTTGAAATTTTTTGATCCTCTAACATTATAATGGCGTATATGGAAATATCTTTTAAAGAGCGTTCCGGGGCGTTATTTGACACCAACACGAATATTGGTTGCAGTTTTCCGTGTTGCTTATTTTCAGAAGACGCTTTCCATTGTTACTTCATATACTCTTTAACGTGTCTAGGTATACGTAAACGATAGACGATCAAAATTACTGTATTGTCTACATTGAACGCTGCCCACTATCCATTATTTGCACGCACTTTTTTTTCTTCAGATTTTGCCTGCTTTTGTTTATGCATTGTGTCTAAGTTACACGATCTTTAATGTCACGTCTTTGTGGCGTTAATGAGATCATAGTCTTAATTTTATTAAAAATTACAGTAGTGAAAATGTATTCCAGGAAATGTTGAATTTTGAGGCCCTCAGAGGATTGAACCCTTTCAATGGGTAAATTTGCAACGACACTCACAGCCAAACAAAAAGGGATTAACTACAAATAAAAATTATTAAAAATAGCTTGATAAACCAGCAAGGTCATTCACTTGTCGTTTTCACTTTAAAATGGTAGATTTTTTTGAATTTAAATTATTATTTGAATTTTTGCACTCACAACTTGCCTATCTCATGCTGCCCCCTGCTTTCAGCATGTGCAAAATAACGGACATTTTTCAAACTTGTTTATTAATTTTTAAAAAATCTACTATTTTAAAGTGAAAAACGACAAGCGAATGAACTTGCTGATTTATCAAGCTATTTGAAACAATTTTTTATTTTTATTTAATCTCTTTTTGTTTTGCTGTGAGGGTCGTTGCAAATTTACCCATTGAAAGGGATAGGGTTTCAATCCCCCTTAATGCATTTGATGACATAAATTAGATAGAACATTCTTAAAATTGGCATGATTGATTTTTCTTGATGTAACAATAGTCTAATTTAGGCGCTCAAGTACAAAACTATTGCTTATTAATTGTTATTACACAAATGGACATAGAAAATTTTCTGCTTCTGTCAATCTGCGGCCTGTAGGAATATTAGTTTCATTACTCATTCAGCGATAACATTAAGATCGCTTCAGGGGAGCATTTGAGACTGCAATCGTGCAGGAACACCCTCCATGATTTGACCCCTTCCTATTTTTATATCCCATTTATGTAGCGAATGTAATACAGACTTAAGTTTTAATTCGTTCTTATACAGAATAATACACCACCTAAGCTTGCACCCCTCCTTATAATTTTCCCTTTCTATAAACGCTGATAAACGATTTCTCGTAAAATGGCTACACCAAAGATTTGCGAGGACGGCAACGTTTAATCCAGTGATTGCGAAGGGGCTTGAAATGGCTTTTTACATTGTTCTCAAGACATTAATCGTTGTCTCGACGCTTGCCACCCTCTTCTGTACGTTTAATTTCATCCATATTTAGACGGTGGCCACCCAAATTCTCTTCTATGTTGTTTCGATCACATTTCGAGGTGATGTACCTACAGTATTTCCTACATGGTTGGAAATTATTTTCCCATTTGCATGTTAAAAGTAATCAAAAGAGACAGGCTGAATTGAAACGTCTTAAGGTTGAACTTCCGGCTTGGGCTGTACCTAATATGCAAATATGTTTGTCCTGTTTTTAGAAGTTTTTTAATAAATAATCTTTATTCTGGTTCAGTAAAAACATTAAAACATCTATTTGTACGAGTTAGAAAATTTCGGTAATAGTGAATAAAACTTATTTTCAGTTTCTATGATGTTGATACCGCCTTATAAAATTAAAATTGTAATTGAATATCATTATAAACACAAATTTCCACACTGTTTCACAATTGATAGTTTGATACCTTGTGCCGCGATAATTTTAGACTTAGTGTTCAGTTAGCTGAAAAGAGTTGAAAATCACAGTGAGTTAAACTCGTTATACTCGTGTTACAAATTGAAATTGAAAACAATGTGATTAGTATTGAACTGTTTTAACACCCACGAATAACTTGCAAGCATATACTGTGTGATTAACCTGATATGTTGGTTAGAATAATTAAATGAATGTATATTGACCGAAACTTGTAGATAACATGTACGAAAATATGCAGGAAGGTGTTAATACTTTCGCTTCTCGTCTGCACTAATTAGGTCTCATGAATTCAAATAAGTAATCTAACATATCACAATGTGTATTTCATTTACATTGTGTTTCCATAGCATTGTAAAATTCATCTATATAAACTTTCCCAATCAGAATATTCCATCTACGCCTTAGTGACCGCGATAATAGAATATTTTAAACATTCGTGTAGAAATGAAATCTCATCTCGCTATTTTTTTAAGTTCTAGGATTCGACGTTTCGAAATCTTTTACTCTGTTTTGTAGGTGCACGTGTAGATTATAATATAATACATAAAAAAGTAAACCCCCTGTTGCAGAACTGCTTATTCCCCTGACATATAAGGTTAATGTGAAAGCCTCCATATAACATCTCAGGTGCAGGCAAGTCGACATTGTATTTTATTTTAGGATGAACGCTTGAATAGGTCGGACACGTTTGGGTATTCTGAACCACGATGCCGTGCTTTTTTTATACAATATGTGCTTTATTAGTGCTCCATTTTCGCCATTAATAGTGTGGTAAACATGTTTCACCGTTGACTCCATCCACGCACGTGGCCCAACTCATGCTTAACCTTTTAATTTTCGAAGAGGTAAACTTCATAATTAATTTCTTATTATTTCTACATTGTGGTATTGTGTAAGAAGCCGTGTTTTAGTTTTTTTTCATATTTTTTTCTATTAAGCATGCATCAGAGCAGTTTTTTATTATTGACGTGCATCCGCTTGGAATTCATTTTTTATGACTTTTAATTATAAAACTTAACAATAGTGAACTTGGTGCAGCTGTGTCATACGGTGTATCATAACTTCGTTGTCATGGATTACACAGCAGGCTTATAACGGTTGAAATCTTCATTTATTCATAGTGTGCATGAAGTGCTACTTTGTATAAACTATAAGCTGATTACAGTTATTTCCATGCAAACGTTTACAATGACATATCCACATCGTTTGCTGACAACACGTCCAGTCTTCTAGTTTTGTGCGAAATTGGTTGACTCCATTATTTTCATAATGTAAGAATTGTAAAGTGATATATATGGAAACTGTCCTCCTGTGTTTTTTTTCCTGAATAATCGTCAAGACATCAGTGATGCTACCGAGCATTGTTACTAGTTGTTTACGTTACCTCGTGGGTAGTTGTATTCCACGTCTACAAATGGACAGGTCAGTTGTAGAAAATTACTTTTCATTTATTGTAAACATCAGCCACATTTGAAAAATGAACGTTGTATGAAATTAGTACCAGCAAAGGTAAAATTTCTTGCTATTTTGTTTAGATAATCAATTGCATCGTCAAACGGGTGATATGCAGTTTTGTAAAATATCATAGGTATTTAAAATGTACAAGTATGTATTTTTCTATGTCAACAATTGAGATATTAACTATACATACGATGGCAGTGTTCAAGTTTATGTGACATGTAATGTTATGTACAGGGCCAGGAGGGTTCACAGTATGCTGACCTGCACGTGACATTCTTTGACTGTGGGGGTCATGAAGTAAACTCAAACTTTATTATGATACAGTGATCAGGACTGGAACCTTTTCCTGCCTCTTGATTGTTGACGTTACAGATGGACCCTTGTACGCATACTAAGTATACAGCAGTGCTGTGCTGGCCATTCACCTGTTCAGGTGTGTTCTTGTTTGTTTATGGCTGTTCAGATGGCTCACGGTTCAACATTGCTTTGCATATATGCGCCACATACTAGTACATGCTCTCGTGTATATATACATTGGCCAGCCTGAACTGCCTATCATATTTTCCCTCCTGCGGTTTTTTGCAGGACTGCATGCATTAAAAGAATGCAATTAAAATGAGGGTTTTTTGCTCTCTGAAATTAGAAGTTTGAAGATTTGACTTGCTCATTAATTGTCATTGCTTGCAGTTGAAGCGATGAAATAAATACAAGTTCAACGTTTATGGTTATGGCTTCGGCTTTCACTTATAAATAAATGTCAGTAACCGTGAGCATCCTTATATTTTTATAAGGGGACATTCAAATAGGATATCCTCAAGAGGGTGGTATGGAGGGGGAGGGGGGAGAAGGAGGGGTAAAGCCATTATGGACGTCCACTAATGATGGTTTCCAGTTTTTGGATTCTGTTTAATGAGTTTTAAAAGTCAGTGAAAGGGAACATGGACACCAGAAGAAATTTGCCCCCAGTCCCAAATGTACTTGAATTTTTAAAAAATCGGGAAAGTCGGGAATTATGCCTAAATTTTTGTTAAACACCAATTTTCTGATGTAATTTCCCTTCCATGTCAGGAAAGTTCCATTAATCAGAAAAATATGGAAAAAATGTCGTGGAATTTTCAGCGAGACGGATGATTGAAAATTTATAGGATGAGCCTTTGTAAATTCCAACGAATTTTTTGGACACCCTACTTTAAAAGAATAACAAGGACACCATGTGGGCAGGGGGTGGGGTAAATTTTTGGAGGAATTTCGGGGACGTCTTTTTTGAGTGACCCTTAAGAAATAACGACCCTTTAAACACAGTGTATTATAATTCAGTATAGGGATATGAAAAGAAATATGTTAATATTACTGTAATTAATCGTATATAATTTCCTTCTGATAATTTGTTTTAGTAGTTGTTTTTTTGCTTTACATTACGTAAGGCAAAAAGGTATTGATATGTAGTAGAAGGGTTAACGTCATTGGTATTATGTTCAAAAGTGATGCATTGTAAAGGTTGAGCACATTTCATGACGTCTAGTTAATTGGTTTGTAAAATTAATCATGTTATACTCTTCGCAATATCAAGCAGGTGTTCCGTAGTTTAAAATGTTTAAAAAAATGACTTCTGTCGTTTGTACTGAATTATCGTGGAATTTAAAATTAATGACTTTATAATTGCAGCCACTAGGATATCGTGATTAAATGTAAAAAGAATTTAAAATATCCTGGTTCGTGTCTTAACCACCATTTCGTTTCCTGTATAAGTCAATTAACACTACGAGGCACACTAAGCCATATAATTGCTTATGAACATCTAAAAACCAGATTTCAAAATCTGCATATGTGATCGCACTTTTATAATGAAGAGTTGGCCTGCAACACTATCTTTTTAGTTGATGTCTTCATCCCATTAAAAATAATTAAGCCGCTCTCCTCAGGGGGTAAATTATGGGACGCCAACAATGCATGCTATCCATTTTTCATTAGTCCAGGACATCATTATATCAATAGAAACATCTCCATCAATTTCTATATGTAGATATTAGTTCGCAACCTGGTATTATCTCTGCTATCGGTTTCTTTGATTTGATTGATTGGCTAATTGAACTTTACTAAGAAAATGTATGCAAGGTGGCCGAGCTAATCAAAGTTTACGTTATGCTAATGCGAATGCTTGAATTTGTATTCCAGAATGCATTTTCACAAAACCCTAATGAACAATGAATAGTGGATTAGCATTTGTTGTGTCAAAACATGCCCGTTTTGAAGAATGTTTTTTCATAATTAGAGACATTTTCTAATTATCGTAGAAGGTAAATGCTGAAAAAGTAAAGGGCATGAAAAAGTGGTTTATAACTTTCAGAACGAGACACTCTTCAATATCTCTTAATTTGAAATGTTGAACATGTAGACATTTTAATTTTCAAATAGCACGACAAATTCTTTTCACAAAGTCATCACCAGGTACTCTACTAGAAGAATTTAAATGAATTGGGGAATAATGCATAAACTAAAATATAATGACATCATATTTTGACTTTTTTGAGCTGATGTAAAAACATTTTTTTTTAAAATCTGTTTAAATGCAAACAATGGAACGGTAAATGTTCATCACCATGCTACTTAGAAAGTTTGTTATCAATATTCCAAACGTATATAGTGTCATTTTATCATCATGATGGATTTTTTTTACCAATTTTAGTAAACCTCTTAATAGTGCAGCCTTGGAACTTTTTAATGAAAAGTACTGATTATCTGCAATTCACTGTGCTATTATATATGATTATCAATCGCAGATACTGTATTGGTTTAAAACGGATTATGCCTCAAAAGATTTGCACAACTTTTCGTTGTATAGAAACTGTACATAAATTGCATGGCCCCTAAACGAAGGCAAACACTGCTAGGCCTGGAGCAATGCACGGATGACCTGTCCTAACTCAATTCTGATCTTTAGTCGAGTCATTCCGTACTTTACTTATCATCGTCCAAGTTTTGAAAATTCGGTTTGGTAAAGATTTTCATTGTTGAGCTGACATGTTGAGCACAGGTGGACTACTCGTGTAGTTTCGATGTGTTGCCCTATTTTGTAAACACGGCACATGGCGACGAACCCCCATTGAGTTCGCCTTCAAAAAATAAATAAGCAGATAACATAAAAAACTAGACATTCTGTTCGGACCCAATCTAGTAAGTTCTTGCTTCTAATTTTAGAAATTAGCCCTAAACAATCAAAAACAAGGCTTTGTCTTAGCGACGGTTAATTTACTTTCGCAGGCTGTGATGTAACAATGTAAACTTTTTTAATTTCGTAAACAAACAAAAAATATGACCTATAAAAATACACGCAAAAAGGATGGATGTGTTTCTGTAAAATAACACTACACGAGAGCGTGAGAAAATGTCATTTTTGACCTTATGTGCCATGACAAGTTTGGATTAAAACGATTTGAACGCTTATTGTTCTGTCTCGCAACCTTAGTGTGCTAATACAGCACATATCGCACAATAGAATAGACCGATTTTAGTTGTGACATCATTAATAATACTTCAACCTTGTAATTTCACATTGTGACTGGAAATTCATCTTTGTCTGTGGTTCTGAGTATCATGGCTCTTTTTGTCGATTATTAAATTCGACTCGGAATCAATTTACTCGTGTATATATGAGTCATGATGCAAGGTTATAATTTCAAGAAAAAAGTTTTAGTTCTTTTAAAAAACTTTTATGAAAAGCATTTTCTTCAAGGTGTAACTCTTACTTTTTAATGTGATTTCATTTCGATAATTTATTTGCGGTATAATGGGAATAGCGTGAATCCTTATTTCTATATTACGGTAATCTGCAGATTAAGTTTATCTTTTTTTAAGGCGAGAAAAACAGGATACATATTGTTATGAACTCGTTCGGCCTTAATTTTCCGTGTTGGTGAAGTGTGGGATAATCCATTACATCTCGCCTATCTTCCACCCACATTCATTTCAATTATATACCGTGCAATATGTATACTGCTCCAGGATACCCTTCCGTATTTAATAGTAAAAAAAATCTTTTAGGTTTTACAATAAAAATATGGAAATACAGACGGTATTAAAACTTGTGTCGCAGCAGGAAACAAAAATTCACCAACAATTTAGGTGATATCTACATTAAAGGGGTGTGCCATCATTTTTTCCCCTCCAAATTCTGTATATCGAAAGTCATTTTTCGGAAACTTTATTGGCATAGTCTGACAGCTTTATTTTTATCACATAGGCCAAACTTCTGCATCGACTCAAATAGTACAATTGTACTTTGGGACATTTCGTGTACAGCACAACCCCTCTCATCCTTCCTGGTTGGGACTTGAAGCTGATTGGTTAAGAAAGAAAGCCGGTTAATCCAGAGTTTACAAAAAAATAATAATAAAAAATACTTTAGCAACATGTTTAATTTTATTATTTATATACTATTTATTAATAACCAGGATATTTACAATATTATTTCTTGTTTTTTTAAAAAAAAACAACATTTCTTAAAAATGTAAAGAGGGGGTCAGGCTCTACGGCTTATTTTAGATGAATATTGGTTTATTCATATCTTCTTAAAAACACCGATATGTTCATTATTTGGGTCATCACCACATCATGGCTAGCTTGAAATTTTAACCAGCGATTTATGAAATATGCAATTTCATCATCCACCTATGTAATACAGAAAATATTCATAGTACGACCGTAAAAATACAAATTATCGGTAATGACAGTTTGCAAATGTTTAAGTTTATCGCAAAATTAAACATGAGATTTTCGATTTGTAACAATCAGTTAAGGTAATATAAGAGTATGGTAACAATGGCGGAATAATATCAACAATAATTTATTCAACAACAATCATCAGTAAATCAAAATGATGAGTTTTGACATGTTTTTACCGCGCCACGTGTTGACTACAAAAAGAGGTGTTTTGCTAATATTCACAAGCACGACTTTGATTACTTTAAAACATCTCGAAATTTTATTTTGATTACTGTTTGTCTTTTTAAAAATTTTCAAAGACGATATCGATGGTTATAAAATAGTGCAGAAGATTAACATAGACCTAGACACCCTAGATTACTATAGCGTGCAACAACCAAATTTATATACATTCCTTGCTAAATCCTTGTAATTGGTAGGAGTAAAAATGTAAACAAATCAGGAAGACACTGCTATATGAAATCATAACTCCATCAGTACAAGACTTTTATTAGTATTATCCGCTCAGAGCTGTCCTAAATTATTCAATTGTGTAGCTTGTAATCTAGAAAAGCGTTTACAAACTAGTATAGGTGGGCAGGTATGTTTAAAATTTGAAAAAAAAATTTGCATTTTACAATGCAAAAAAGGGTAAAAAAGGAAGTCATGTTATCGTGTGGGTATCGTTAGTTTTTAGGCACCTGCTTTTTAAATTGGTCCATGTGTAATAAATGTTAAGGAAGAGCATTTGGTACCAAGTTTATTGGTGGGTCATGGCACCGTGCTCATGTTCTTTCTGGCAAAAATTCATTTCCTTTCACGGACTTCATTTGCTTAGATAGTTAAAACAATTCAATGTCCAAATTATGGACATGGATGATCCATGAGAAGTAATTTGTGTTATCTCACAATCTACTACATTGTATGTTGTTGGCAAAATGTTTTTTTTATTATTTGAAAAAAAAAAAAAAAAACTTGTTACAACATATTGTAGCGTTCCAACTACAGGTATTTGAAATTTATAAGTCTCTATGCTATTTGCAACGCATTTTAAGCGTAATAATTTGGCATGAAATTGATACTGAATCTAAGTTTCAAAGAGAAAACGACCCTAGAATTTCGAATATTGAAAAACGGTCCACTTATCTTGTAAATGGCATGAAAGTGATACAGTTAATGAGATTTGGAAATCATATTCGTTTTGCCTATTTTGTTGATCTGCTGATTTGAAATTCAATTTTTCACCAATCTGATCCAGAAATCAAATATTCACGATAGTTATAACTTCCTCGTATCGATTAATTTTTTAGACGACTAATACGAATGAGTTTTTTTTTTCAAACCTAATTTCAATGCTGTTTTTTTAACAAGAATGTAATAGATCATCAATTAGGTATTTTGTAGTCAGCAGGTGCATTGTTAAGTTATCATTGTAATTCAATTTTGTTTGAAAAGAACACAAGGGTAACATTATAAATCTAGTTAATGCAAAATATCCAGGTGATGAAATTTGGAACAAAATGAAAGGCAAATAGCGTATTGTCTATGTTTTGTTTTCATCATACATATTCTTGTGAAAAATAGTTGTTTTTTTATCATAAAGGATTCTCTCCTTGATGATTATTCTGAGATATGTCGAACTAAATGTACAATAACCGCACATAATTTTGAAAATGCATTATGAATTTTATGATTTTTATTAATATTCGGTTATGACACTATTTTAAAGTCAATATCTTATAAATAATGTGCTTCACAAACGACTTGAACATATAGAAGTTAAAATTTGTGACACCCTGCATGGCAATTTGAGTTATTTGGAAGTCCTAAATAATGCAGGGCGTTGCTTTTAATAAGTGTACACGATCATTAAAAAAATAAATTTGGACGGCATAAAACAATGTAGGTTTTCAACCCACACAGACAAGAATATATATGTTGTTATACATTTCTTGTCAAAGAAATATGATTAACAACATATATCCATATATTGTGGTAGATAATAATTAAGTTTTAATTGCATTAAATAATATTTTATTACCACATGTATTTAATCGGTGATTAAAACCCGTTGTTTATCGCAGTTTATGTGATTGGAATTTGGTGCAATCAGACATTGTTGTTTGCACATACTGTATGTTGCGCTATAAAATTTAAATTTATAGGACAAATTTGCTTTAGTTAACACAGGAGGCAGAATTATAGAACCATTAAGAAATGTAGAGATAGTATGTTAGTGTTAGAATGAAATATGTATGCAACTGTAACAAGTATTTCTATTGTTTTGTGCAACCCTCTCTATATATCCATTACACACAAGTTTGTGAAGTATGGACATTGTGTCCTGAACAGATTTTCGGATATTGTGTACTTCTGCAATGTTTTCCCAGGGTCCATTCTGCAGAAGTTCAGGTGTCATAAAAGCAGTGTCTTGAATGACTTGTTGTAGCTGTGACACAATGCCTGGTTCCTTGTTTTGTAAACATCGTCATTAACAAACCCCCGCTAAAGGAAACCTTAATGGGGTCAAATCTTCCATAATGGTAGGGGCCAAAAAACTGGACCATCTCGGCCAATCTTACCTTCTCACAATTTCTTGTTCCAACCTGACAGACAACCAGAAATGACGTTTTAATGGTGATTCAGCACACTATTGGGCGTGTTTATGTTTAATCGTGTGTTCGTTTTATTTTGTTTGGTGTTAGTCAGTATAAGTAACATTTCTTGATTTATCCCCATACTTTATAATGTTAGATAGGTCACTAATAATTTCCAAAAATTTTAAATCACTCTTTATTCATAAACTTCTGTTTTTTTTTCAAAACATGGGAAACAAGTAAATCTTATTAATGTGTTCTGCCTTGAATTAACGAAAACTGGTATGCAATGAGGTCCAGACAAACCAAATTTCAGATTTCTAAGAAAAAAAATGCTAGCATTGCATTAGTGTTCATAATTAGTTTACTGCAAATACATGTAATTGCCTCCTTCTATTTTCATGGAGACAATTATATATAAGGTTGGGATTTTCTTAAAAGCAGTTTCTGCCTTGGGTTCGCCATAACTTATCCAAAGTAGTACGAAGTAATTATACCGCCCTTTATAATATCTACTACAGCAATTTTTGTTCTTTTCTTAAATTTTAAATTGTAGCGATATTGAAACAGATGCAAGGTCGTTTCTGTTGTGACCGACCGGTTTTTCAATGTACTACTACAACCTGCTTTACCATTCCATTGACATACTCAACCTATCATTATTGCAACTAAATTATTTGGAACAAAGTTGTACCTCACCCTTCGCATGATGCCAACCATATATGGACTTGGAAGGTGTACTTAAAAATCCATATTGGATTCAATTAAGGACGCAAGTGGACAAGAGGGGTGTCTTTCTTGATAGCTCCATTTTGTAGAACCAACTAACTTAGTGGGTTTTCAGTGAATTTTATGAATTTCATTAGAAAAAAGGATGGGACAAGAATGGGAATTGTAAGCGGGGGGTAAGGCATGTCATTTTCAAGTTTCCTAGAACCTGGTGCAGATTGTCATTAATTTCAACGACCAAAACCAGGGAAATTCTTGTTCGTATTTCAAGTTCTGGTTTTGAGCAAGGTTTACCAATGCAATTTGCTTGGATTGCATGGTGATGTGTGCAGTTCAGGGTGTATAGCCTCCTGGGCGTCCATCCTGTTGTTGATTTCCCCTTCTGCAGTCCTGAAGCAAGGCCACTTTTTGCCAATTCCTCCCCCCCCTCCTCCCCACTATTTTGCATGCACGGTCCTCCCCCTTTTTTGCCACATTCATTCACTCGGCCACTGAACCAGGTGCCACGTGTACGTTTGCACCTTCTTCACCCGATAAATGCTTGGTTGAGCATCCTTTTTGCCAAACCAGTTAACGCAGTTTCTCCACAGGTGGCGTTGGCATCCCCACCGATGTTCAAGCTATTGAAATTTTAGAGCTTTAAATAATGGAGAGGCTTCGTGTAGACTATAGATGGCGCCACATCCGACAAGCTTCTGATGTCGCATGGCTCTGTTTTTTTGTTGCTTGTTTGGTGATTTCTATTTCTGCAACACTAGGGCCCTATGAATTTAGCCTATGAAGGGGCACTTCCACACCCTCTGTAGGGGGTCCTTAATTTGCAGGTTCATTTATATACACATGGGTCCCAATTCAAGACCGGAATGTTTTATGCGTTTAGAGAGGTTATTCATTTACACAGGATGTATTTAGACAGGTTCTACTGTAGGGTGCAAGTTCCGCAATGATGATATAATAGCTAACGGCTGTGAAATAGCCGTGTTTGGGCCCTCTTGCTTTGACCCCAAAATAATGCTGCTTGTGGGGCCAAAAATTGTAGTTACGCCACTGGTTAGAAAAGTAGAATTTAAAGATTTCGACGACTCAAGTCGACATCTACGAGGTTTTAATCCAAATCCACTCAATTCCAAAATTGCCTTAAAAAGCCTTATTCTGGTTCCGCACCACCAAGAAGTAATACGTCAGATTCTCTCTTTTATGATAATGAAATAATGCAGTATAGAAAAATATATTTTTGTCTTCTTTTTTGTTGCTTTAATATGGTTTAAAAAGAGGGAATTTTCCTAATGTTGTCGATTTTCTCGTATGATTATTAGTTGTCGACTATCATTTGGTGTTGAATTCTCCAGTGGAAATTGTGATGCAGTTTTACTTACTATTGTTTAATTAAACTAAACATTACTTAATGATAAAGTAGCCAATAAAGGAAAAAGGGATAAAATCCGGAAATGCGAAATGTGGTCCTATCATGCAACTGGTGCCATTAACCGTACCTTAAGGGCTTTATGCATAAGGTGTATTGCGTTTTTAAATTGTGGAACCATGCAGCCACCGATGTTTCACCTTTTTTACACTATTCTTAAGAAGGTTTTCACAGAATTGGGTGTACTAATGTTAACATTATCTAGAATCAAAACATTTGAACATTTGCAAGCTCGTGTTTATTACTTTATTTCATGTTTCCTCGGAAGATTTTTTAAAAACAATTTCGAAGAATAGGGTTACTAAGTGTCCAGGCGACGAATTTCCTATTTGATCCTGTATAAAATCATCACAATACTGGGCGAAATGTTTTGTTAGAAGAAGGATGAATGTAGAACTTGCTATATACTATTTATGCAATTAAGTTGACTACCCACATTCACCAGCTAGATCACGAAATAGCATTCGTGGCTCAATGACATTGCTGTTTTAGATTTGAAAATGTCACTCGTGCAAGCATTTAACATGAGGATTGATGGCCTCTGACATTCCTGGCGCCATTATTTTTGAAATAACTTTCAGTTTCACTTAAAATTCACGACCTTATATCTTCGTGTCATTCGTAAGATAAGAACGGGACTAGTTATAACGCTCGATTAATGGAGAATATCATTTAAATAACATCTTAAACGCATTTGCTCGTGCCTGTTTTGCACCATTTTTCACATATAAACTTCTTAAAATTACTTTTTTTTTAGTGTTGAGGTAAGCCTACACAGAATGGACAATACAAAAGCTTACGAAAGGGTATTTTTTTTTCTCAGCACTTTCAGTTTTTGTCATTGAAATTCAACCTTTTCTTACCCTCCAAAAGTTTTAAAAAAAAGTCTCGCATTGCCTTTTTAACTACAATGAATTCCGAAAAAAAACACCTTTATATCCATGTTCAAAAGATATGTGCCTACTTAAAATCCATCGAAATAAAAGAGTGGAAAGTTTTGAAATATGCAAACAATCATCTCAACATCACGAGATAATTTAACGGAACATTTAACTGTTTGGATGTTTTATTTTTCTTTTTGAAAGTTGAATTTGAAAGCCGTATACAAACGTAAATTCATCGCAAAGATAAGATAAAAACTACATACTTGCTGAAAACCACTAACCTAGCAAACCAGTTAAGTGTATAGGAAAGCTTTAAAGAAAGCATTTCATCCAACTTATAGAAATCATTTCCAAGTTGGTGGATATTGTGCCAGTGCACGGAGAATGTTGTATTATTGCTGTTTTTAAAAAATATTTTAGACGAAATCGATTTTGGTTTCATTTTATCATCGTTTATGTATCTGTCCAGCAATTACAGATTGCATTTACAGGCATTACAGATCATTAACTTTGAATTATATTAACCGATGATTAAACTATACGAGTATCAACTAATCTTACTATTTGAGCATGATTGGTTCCATGGCAGTTTGCGTGTAAATGTACCCTAAATTTCTGGCATTTTGGAGCATATTCTTTACAGATATTGCGTTTTTTTTTATAGAATTTTGTATCTTGTTAAAAATGGTAGCATTTGTTTGAAAACAAGTTATATCAACCTCATGGCACAAACAATTTGAAACAAACCTCATTCTAGTAATGGTAAGTGGAAATGTTCTTTGCTTTATACAACACTTTCTAATTAGCAGTCCTTCACCTCCTCGCTAGAAAACGTTTATACACATTTACTCACACGAATTAACACACTTTTTAACCACACCTACACATCACGCATATTACTTCGTGAAATTTAAATTTCTCAAAACTGTAATTTTTCGATAGATTCGGCATCGACAAAGTGAAAATGCAGTCCTGAAACAAGTTCCATGATAGGTACAGAGTAAGCCAGTATACATATTGCATCTGATCCAACAGCCAGTGGCCAATTAATCTTTACCCAGGCTTATTGGCATGTCACGGCCCATTGAGTTCTATAGGTAATAATGTAGCTTGACCTCGTTGACTTGTCACACGCTGAGGTCAACATCAACAAATACAGCATATCAATGAATCTTCAGTCATCAAGCCTCTTGTATTATGAGTCTTGTATATCAGTGAATATGGATGAATTTGGACTTACTTTCTACAGTTTTTCTGAAGTCCATGTCAAAGTGTTTATTACAAAAATTTCTCACTCTACTATTAAGTCATGATTTCTGATTTCTTATTATGGAATCTTGGTTATGATCATAGACGTCAGAGCTGGGGTTCCAACTCTTAATGTGATCATAATTAAAGTACAATGTATATGTCATACGTGATTTATGGATTTATGTTGCAATTTAATACTCAAGTGTTTTTTTTACCAGCTGCAAAGTCGATAAAAATCTTTAAAGCACATGCCCTAGACTGGCAGAAAGGTGCAACTCTGAAAAATGATTCCCAACAACTAGTGCCATGTAACATGTAGTAAAAAAAAAAGGTTTCCAGAGTAAGCTTGCTCAAGAACTAACTTTTGTTAGTAATACAGTACATGAATTTGGGACAGAAGACATGAACTATACGTCTTCATCCTCCCTCTCGATTTGTATAAATTGCAAGTTGCAAATGAAGTTCAATATACAACTGTTGAAGTTGAAAATATATAACTATGGAGTCAGTAGGCCCTTTGATAGAAAAAAAGTCATCTTGAGTATAGTTTACGTTCAAAGAGCTAGAGTATACCATGTGACTTCACCGTTTTAAAACTTAGCAATGTTACGCATTTTTCATGATTTACCCTCTTGAGCCGTCCTCCTACACTTCCAATTACCGAACCTTTGATTTTGTTTTTTATGCGTCGATCCCTCTGGCCTTTGTGCCGTTGATAGGGCGTCGGCAGGTACAAATTCGGAGACGGTATGTGGCCCTGTTCTCCCTCCTCCCCAGGGGAAACAGTATATACTGTATATATATGCTCAGGAATGTAGCCTTGGTCTTGCTCGTGCCTCGGTGCCCACATGTTATCAGTGTCGTGCTTCCCTTCAGCACACCTGAAGGGGGTGGTCAATGGCGAAAAAGTGAACGTCAGCAAGAGAGTATTTATGGCAATCTCAAGACTTTCACACGAAAATTCCTCGAAGGTCAAGTTAAATCCACACCCTCTTAATTATATTGCGTTTGCAGTATGTATATACATAACGGTTTCCAAATTGATAAGCACGCCTTTATTACACTTGGGTTCTTTATATTTTGGGTTGTAATGTCCAATTTCATCATTGGACCATCAGGACGTTTCTCAATATCAGATGAGTTTAGTGCTCCTTACATCCGTTTCGGGTAAATATTAAAAAGGGATGTTGATTTTTTTTTAAATTTTATTTCATTGACATTTTTGAAAAAAAAAATACTGTGGTAGGTTGCTGATTGCCTGATGCTATATTTATCGTCTGGGAATGCTTCTGAACCCTCGGGCATTAACTAGAATATAATGACCAGTTGCATAATTATCCTTGCATTGTAATTGGCGGTGAAAACACGTTTTTGATCGGCGATTTCCATTGCTATCCTTGATTAAAGCCCGTTTTAATCACCTATTAAATTTAACGGGCATAGAAGAACTCGTCTGTCATCAGTGAAGGGAAAATTAAACTCGTAAAAGCGAGCAGTGAGCTCAAGTTTTAGATTAAAGAAATGTTATATTTATCTATCATTAGCGATTATGAGCTAACAAAAACGAAGTAATGTCTGGTGATTTTTTTTGGTGTAAATTTTCATAAAAATGTCTAGCCATCGAGTACGTTTTTTTGGTTAGCTATGGCCTACAGGAATTTGGGGACGTTCTGATGGCTGTATAAATACATGTCCGCCTTTTCAAAAATGACTGATGCTAAATTGCCTTAATGATAAATGTGCTTCCATAACTTTAATGATTCACTAAGTGCATACATGGATGGAGAAAAATCCATATATATTTCTGAAACAATTTCAGTGAGTCCATATAGTGCAATATCTGTTATTCTCTGAAACATAGAAGACCAACTATGGAAAATAAAATATATTAGCAGGTGTATAATATTGTTAATACATTATATAAATGTCTAATATGTTAGGATACAGTTTTTAAAGTGAACATATGAATATATCGGAAATTGAACATGGACATGGACATATATGGGATATGCTAATAGACATAACAAAAAAGTGGGCATGTGCTCGGATTTATGGTCAAATATGGACATACTGCACATGTAATTAGCCACTTGTTTCATATACGCTTATTTATGGACATAAATGACATGAATGTCTATATGTGGTTAGTATCATATACGGTGTTATCATAATAAGGTGAAATATAAAGTTGTTACACCCTGATATATTGTTTATTATCAGCGTATATGCCAATATGAATAAAACGGTTTTTGCAGTGCAGCTGCGTTGATGAAAATTTATGAACCCATTGTTCCATGAATGTTCGTCAAATGTTCGTCCATAAAATACCATCCCCCAAACTAATGAGAAAAGCAAAATATATGGTTCAAATAGAGGATGTGCACATCTTTTTGCTATGAAACGTTCTTCTGAGAGCATATTTTTATATCTATATAGTTACATACAAATTCATGTACAACTTATTGTTTAATTAACAGTGGGCTTGTTTTTACAGTGCTTTGAAATAAAAAAGGAATGCCTTACCATTCACTGGCCTTTCACTTTACATGGAGTTTTTTTTACAGTCCAGTCATGCCTCATTGTTTCTTAATTAGCAACACATAATGAAATCCTGCAATTACACATACGCCGATCCTAATTTATAACATGCATGCAGCACCATAGAGATCTGATTTGCCAATTCCGTATATATGCCAGATGTTATCTCACTTGATTTGGTCTTGACCATGCAAATCACACCAAGGGCATGCAATTTCTAATGAGAATATCATTTCAACTGACAACCAGCCACTGTTTGCTTTCAATCATGATAATTGCAAGCGTGTGTCCAGCTACCTGAAAGTTTGAAATATGACTTTTCTGTCCTTAACCTCATAAACCTACGTATCTTGATGGCAAAATCATGTTTCAGTTGGATGGCGTGTATTAACCTAACCTGCCTCGTTCGAAATGTTGTCTATAACGTACAGAATTAATATCACCACAAAATAATGTTATTTTATTAGGTCAGCCTAATTCTGCAAAAATGACAATGCTGAATTAAAACACAAGCATTGCAGAACGTTTCAGTTCGGAATAATTATTCAATAATTGAAATTGATTCCCTGAGTGATTGTCTACTAATTTAAAATTGTAATATTCAAAATCTACATTTCGCGTGACCAACCGCCTCCATAAATCCATAAATAACACTGTAATGATATCCACCATTTTAAACTTCACATGCAAACTATATATTCGTGATCCTTAATGCAGTGTATAAAAAACCCTTAATGGTCCGATTTTTGGCATATCATTATGGATTATATATGGGATCACACCCGACAAGCTTATCCGATTTATATACATGGTGGGAATTAAGTTTTGTAGAATTTGGCAATCCTGAATTCCAAACCTCCAAAACTAGATTCTCACCCTATTGGCTTGTTGTGCACATGCTGCTGCTGCTGCTCATGCACTTAAGATTTGAACTCCAATGAAAGGGTTATTTGATTTAATGAACATTAAGCCTTGCTTCATGATCATATCACTGACCCTGAGCCGATTAGAAACCGAGCGTATAATCCATGCTTGTTTTGTTGGCCTCTTGTACTGTGATTCATATGCTATGTGAGCAACATCTGAACGCTGTATTTGACACGAGGACGTCAGTTTTCAGTTTTACATGTTAATCTACTGCTTAGCATTCTTTCAATAATAACTATAAGCAATTAATAGGTCAATCTCTTAAAAAACATATTGGGATCTTGTTCTGTAATTCATAAAGTATATATTGTGGGCAACATCTAAGGTATTTATTTGACACTAGGCTGACAGTTTTCATTTTTACATGTTAATATATACTGCTTACCATTTTATCAATTATTATGTATTGCATATATATATAGTTCAATCTCTGGAAGAAATATGCAAAATAGTTGTCTATCAGGAAATTTTGCAGAAAATCCATGGGCAATTCCTGGGGTTGTACTTCAAAAGGTAACAAACAGAGATGGGAGGCATATTAAATCATGTGACAGGATTGGAAAGTTTAAGGAAAAGGTCTTGTAGCATTCTTTTTGTTCATTATGAACTTGGAAGCTCGTGTTTTTTTATATTTTATATCCTCCCTTTTCTTCATTGTACTTCCCATTTTGCATTTTGTATACTACTTGCAAGACAACACAAGTTACGGTATTTGTAATTGACACCTTTGTAGGGCACATATACTTCACTATGTACGACCGTTTTTAATTAACTGCATATTACGTTATAGAAAGGCCGGTAATGCTAGTCCTTTCCCCCCTTTAATTGTCGACATTGTCCCACCTTTAATTACGGATTTAATTCCTCTTGGCAACTAGGACTATGCGCAGTCCGCTGACCGTAAAATCAGCAGACTGGAAAGTACATTTAAAATAACACGAATGTATTTTTCTCCATCACGAGGTTGACCCGTTGACAACCTCGTCTCCATTATAACATTGCGCTGATGGGAAGAAAAAAAAATTCTTTTATCAAGAAGATGCACACTCCAATGGCTGCCTCTCTCAACATCAAGCCTTTCTCATTAAAAATTCGAGAGGTATTGAAAAGTTTTGTTTCCAAGGGGGGCCACCCTAACTCATGATCCCCCTTATTGTAGTTGCACCTCTCTCACGTTGAAGCATTATTTTCTACCTGAGTTTCCCATCTTTGAGAATGAAATCGTTGTGATATTCTAAATCAAGATTGCTTTATGAAGATGATGCAAATTTCTGATGAATTTAGGAACATACCGCTACATGATGCATCGAAGAAAAGACTTGTTGCATGGTGTCCTCGTAATGAAAGAAGTTTCAGGACCGAGTTTGAAATCGTGATTTTAATGTATGTTACTTTGTAAAGTAACTAGCATGGGAACCCCCAATTTTGGGAGAATTATTTTTATAGCTTTAAATACTAGTGAAATTGTGTTGTAAATTCATTTTAATGACTCGAATTTCTTGCTTTACGGCGAACACACAGTTTTCAAGGTGATTAAAGAATGATTGTACGCCTGTACCGCTATATAATCTTTTATAACAGCAAAAACCTAATTAAATGCGTGACGCCATTGTATTCTGCTGTTTGATAAAGTGAAAAATTTAAATCTTATTGGTTGAGATAACGATTTAATCATTGAACCTATCACCTCAATAATTTACAATCTTATAAAACATACGTTTGATTTCTAGGAATCATTTTCATTAGAGAAACTTACGTGATTTTAACATAGTTATTCTTTTTAACAAGATTGTAAGTAATTATACATGTATTTTGTCGTACCACATGTTCGACATTATTTAAAGGTATTCCTAAATGTCTTTCAACTTCAAAAGTTATCGTTTGTATACTGTATTGTGCACTGATGTGTTCAGACTTGTGTATAGATAAGGTATTTTACCCCCTATATACCATGGTATTTTTATGCTGACAGTAAGGTCATAAATTGAATTGATTTGAAGTCTTGGAATTCCATAGGCACCACATGCTGACTGTTTAGGCAGTAAATTAAATTGAATTGAATTTAAGTCTCGAAATTCCAGAAGCAGCACATTGATTCCAATCGATGTCCAGTTATGTATTGGTATGAAAAAATATCTGTTTTTCTTCCATAACATATACACAAAAAATCCTCAAATTTCACAATGTGTGATAGAAAGAATGTGAAGCAAAAGTTCTCATCTTGATTAATGAATGACCACCTGACCAGGAAGCTCGGACCTTCTTCAATTCTATACGTTAGCAGTTGAATGTTCACTCGTGAATCGTTTTCCAAGATGACGTGTAGACCTTCGCGAATCAGCATCGGAAATTAATTGGCAGCTTTAGTGCTGCTAGGAACTAGGGCAGCAGGCTATTATCATGGTGTGCATAGGATAGACTTTTTTTTATGTGGAAAGGTCGAGGATTATATCCATTTTGAAAAGACAATTGCATGCTCTGGTACATATACCTGTGAAGAAAAGTCCTCTGCTTGTACCACTGAACTTGCTGAGGTCAGGCTGACCAACGAGTATACCTCTCTATTGGTCTACTAACAATTATGGTGACCCATCTTCGGCCCTTTGTTGCTGCACGTATTACGCCGTTATATGTACCTACAAAATTGGATTAGGCGACCACCTACCTGTCCTTTGTACTCGTTTCTCATTACGAAGGGGCCCTAGAAAACTACATCCGCAAAAGATGGAGGAATGGCAGGCATCCATTGATGGTAGAAAGGGGAATAAAAAAAAAGCAAATTCCAATTTTTCGAAATAAAAAATGGTATTTTATTTCATTTGTAAAATTAATGGATAAAGTGGATAAATATACATTGGCTGCACGTGGCAGTAAGGCAATTGCCTAAATGTATAAACAACCAGAAAATGCAAAATTTCAGTATCATGTGAGATTCTATAGATTTGAAATGTTTTGAAAGTTGGATTCCATAGATTGGAAATGTGTTGAAAGTGGGATTCCATAGATTTGAAATGTTTTGAAAGTTGGATTCCATAGATTGAAAATGTATTGGAAGTTGTATTCCATTGATTAGAAATGTTTTGAAAGTGGGATTTCATAGATTGAAAATATATTGAAAGTGGAGTACTTGCATAATGAAATGCATCACTAACTGCACCGTTCTTATGACAACAAATTTTCCCCTCACAAATTAAAACAAGATAGGAAGCCCCTTGTTTGTAAATAATATAAGATTGCATCAATGTGGTAATCTACAATGTAAGTACTCCATCAATGCCTGAAGGACATGGGGGATAAATTAAAAACCATCGTATGTGAAAAATGAAGAGGGAAGGATAGTTTTTTGTCTGATGTCTAATTTCAATGGTCTCCCGAAGGGGGCTGAATAGAAGATTGATTAATCGTAATGATAAACCAAGATGAACTCACTGAAGTTGATCAGTCGGGATATTGGGGAAAAAAAAAGTTTTCTCGCGGTTTTGATTCATTTTGAAATTCAGCAATTCTTTATACACTTCTTTCAAGAATCCCTTTTCATGTGCATGGGGCAGTC